>JBCEWB010424152.1:0-20239 GCA_039654565.1 Peronia peronii | reverse complement strand
CCCCCCCCCCCCCCCCCCCCCCCCCCATAATCTGAGGTCAGATTATTGACCTCATAGGCTGTTTTCTTGCTATCAAATGTAAACTTTTCATAACAACCAACCTTTATTCTGCATATGCCACCTCTGTAGTTGTAGATATATAACGAAGAATGTTCTTTTTTTATTTTTTTTCAGATCCAGTTCCAAATGAGATACACTTAGCTTTATTTATTAACTGATATTGCTGTAATTGAATGTAATAACTATTTTGCCTAACTTCATCATGACACATGTACATGATTAAAAAAAAATAATGAGGAATGTAGGGATTGAAGGATGGGGTACTGAAGTATGCGAGAATAGTTTGGCTAAAACCCCATGATTAACACTACATGTAGAAGACCAAGTTTTTTTTTCTTTTTGTCTCTTGCATCTCCTTCAGGCTACAAACAACGAGAAAACTGTTGTGTCTTATAAGGTTGGAATAAGTCCATGTTATCATTATATCACATGATTTCCTGCTTTATATTTTCATATCATCGCTGTAAATCGCAAAGATGCGACTGCAAAAAATGTGTTGTTGAAAACTCAGATCAAATTGCATTTTATTTTTGTTTTCAGAAAGCATGCCTAAAAGTCATGTGTTTCATTTGTTTGTTATACAAAAAATAACTAATAAGATACTGCACGTTTTTTTTTTTTGGCACTAACATTTGTAATGGTGTCATTATGAGGTGTGTGACTTAAGTGAAGATAAATCTGGCATCCATTGCCTTATTATATGTCATTACTACTGCCTGCTAGGTATTCATGGAGACCAGCAGCCAACTGTTAAGGAAAGCGCATGCAAAATCCTGGCACAGCCTCTCTGAGCAGGACCTGAGGAGATCAGCCACTGGCTTACTGCTGGCTGTGGAGAGCACAGGTTTTCAAACTGCCAGACTGATGGATCCTGGAGAAACCAATGTCACAGTGGATGAGAATATAAGTAAGACAATCTGTGATGGTGGTGATATTAAATTTAGCCTGTGAGCCCCCATTTTGTCACATTTGAGACAGGTCATCTCAGATGATGATGATTTTTAATTTGGTCTTTGAAACCCCTCATGTCTCTTTCATCCTTTTTTGATATACCTTACTAGTAAGTTGCAAAATCTTCCTCACATGTACGGTGAATAATCTAATTCTGCAGTGCTTAATTTCAGATGTATTAATGTATTATTATTTATACCAGTCTTTATTTAACCATCAACATGTGAAGAAATTGAGGAAAGCTAGTACAGCTTTGTAGAAACATTATTTTGGAGCAACAGAAACTTCATGTTAGACAAACACATTGTGTTGGTCCATATTGTGTCTGTTTGTCAATATAAGGCCTACAAGTTATCAGTGGGACTGTTTCACATGTCTCTGTCATGTGCTGATTCAGTTAAGCAGATTGACAATGGTACATGAAAGAAACCATGTGAGTTGAACAATGTTTCATGTTGTTTTTATTTTTGTTTCTTTTTCAGTGATGGAAGTGAGTGTCATTGATGTTCAACACGTTAAACAGGACATGAGCTTCCCCTCCCGTCAGGACCATTTGTCCAACACTGACTGGTCTGCAGACTCACTGACCATTACAAGCACGAGCCTGAAAGAAATAGCTGTGAGCAGAGGTCAGTAATATAATTCTAGTAATAATTTCAGCATAATTTGTGGCTCAGCTGTTGCAACAGAGTGAAGGAGAACAATAATTAAAAAAAAAAAAATGGCTAGCCCAGCTAAGCACAACCAAAGAAAACATGCCAGAGAAGAATAATAAATCTAGTTGCTATCAAATGCAGTTGTTGTTGCTATCCAGTGCTACTTATATTAGATTGGATTTCTTATGCTTATTATGATTTGTATAAATGTAGAGAAATTGATGCTATGGACAGACAGATTAAACAGGGGCTGAGTGTGATCTGTAAAGGTGAGACATAACAGATGGCAAACAAATGCAGTCTGTTACAACTACCAGCTTTAGTGTCTCATCTTTACACATCACACCTGGCTCTTTTTAACCTTCACTCCGACCCTACTGTGACCCACCATTTTCTTTTCTCATCACTATGGACAGACATGCAGTATTTAAATTATGTAAGTGTGATGATAGCATCGTATAATATATATGATGCTGTCTGCTTCTAGGGCCCATTCACTTGGTGTTCTCATTGTACAAAAACATGGAGGATTTGCTCCGGCCTTCCAATGACAATGTGCCCACCATCACATCCATTGCTGAGCCAGACGATCATTACAATGCTGGTACAATTAGTGATGGTAACAACATAAAAAACAGTAACAATGATGATCCTGCAGAAAATAATCCGGAAATGGTTGTCAACTCCAAGATTATCGCTGTATCCATCAACACATCCAAGTCACACGGGCAGTTGGCTGAACCAGTTACTTTTACACTGCTTCACCTGCAGGTAAGTCTGAGCGATATATGTATATATTGTGTTTTTTATTTCAATAAGTCTTTCAATATTACAATTTTGTCTGTCTGATTTGTTTGGCGATTATGACAAGATCTGAAATGTCATTTTTTTTATCTGTTTTGACATCTGCAGCCTGACATGAAATTTCACTTTCTTTTTGGTTTTGGTTTCATTGATATGATCTGAAATGTCAATTCTGTTAACTGATGATATCGGTGACATGGCTTAAACTTATGTGTTCTGTCACTGATATTTTTTGTTTATATCTTGGACATGATCTGAAATGTTCCTATTATGTTGTTTTTTCTCCAGCCAATTAGTAAGGCAAAGCCTTTGTGTTCCTTCTGGGAGCTCGATGACAAGTAAGTCTGCTTTTGAGAAAGAAAAACTTGTAACTCCATAGAGTTTTAGAGCAAAACTTTTGAAGGTATATGCATAAAGCATGGACTTATGGGAATAATCGCCATATAATTTGCCATCTATTGTTATCTTTTGTTATTAGAATATTTGTCATAGCACAGCTTCATAATGAAAAACGTGCTGTTGTATTAAATTTTGGAAAGAGGCATTACAGTGAAACATACTCGGTGATATATTTATTTCATGTACAATGTTTTATTAAATTCTATGAACAATATACTGATGTTTATGTAGCGGGATGGCAAGTTCCCCAAGTGGGCACTGGTCACAGAAAGGCTGCCACATGCTGGAGAGCAACAAGACTCACACGACCTGCGAGTGTAGCCATTTGACCAGTTTTGCTGTCCTTATGGATGTCATTGGGATCCAGGTAACTCACAGAACTGAACAAAACCACAACTACCACCACTGCCTTTTTCATCTAGATACAGAACTGAAAGCAGTCAGTATTCTGCACTGATAATATCTTGGATAGACTGTAATGTCCAACTGAAATTATGAATATTTGATGACTATGGCCTTTTGCAGGAGCTATTGACAAAATGTGTAAAAATAGTAAACAAAGAAATATTTTATACATATTAAATCTTTCAATCATGTGATTTTAGTAAGACATAGTGTTCTCTTCTCAACAGAAAGCAATAAAACAGTTTTTGATATGCATGACATTCATTACCAGCTACCATCAGATTGTGTATTTAGTCCTAAGTGATTTTTGCAAATCTTGGAGCTTATCCAAAGTTCTGTTAAGAAGTGGAAAGGACATTGCTTGTTTTTATGAAACTGCACATTTGGATGCAGATCCAGTGCATACTGGTCAGATAATGAAGGAGGTGGCTGAGTTTGTTGTACTCTCTGAAATGTTCTGTAGTGTGGAAACGGTAATGCTGAGTGTTCTATGGTGGAAATTGTAAATGTAATTGTTCTGTTTTAATGATTAGAGTGCTTCAATGGAAAATTTATTGATGAATATTCTGCTGTGAAAGTTCTATTTATGAATGCTCTCATGCAAAAATCATATTGCAATTGCTCTAGTGGAAACTGTAATGATGAATTTCCCAACGTGAAAAATGAAATGGAGAGTGTTTTAGCATACCTTCCATATGTGATATTCTTGTAGTTTAATGTAATTTCTTCATTTCAGCTGTCAGAGGAGAATGAGTTAGCGCTGAGAGTGATCACATATGTTGGCTGTGTCATCTCTATCATTTGTCTGTGTCTGAGCTGGGTCACTTTTGCAGTGTTCAAGTAAGTATATCTCATGGATTGAATGGGCATCAGCCTCATCATCATCATTGTCATCACCAACATTATACAAAAATGTCTTAAAATATACTATGGCTGTTTATCGGCAGTCAAACAAATACATCAAAAGAATCAAATGACAATATATAGAACTCAGTATGGTAGCAATTGAATATATTGATATTACTTGGCCAAATTGTTGAACTTAATTGGCTCTTCATCAGGGCAACAAAGCAAATAAATTGTCACCATCGTTATCATTACTTTATAAAAAATATCCTAAAATTTATGTCTGTCTACTGGCAACTAAGATGATTGCCCAGAAGAACCAAGTGGGTTTGAAAAGTTGAGGGATGGTATAAAGGGGGGGGGGGGGGGGGGGGGGGAAAGGGGGAGAACAAAACAGTGGGAAGCATGTAATACAAAATTGCGCTGGACGCCTCGAAGTCGATCACGCTAATGGCCTTAACCATAAAAACGCCAGAAGAAACAGAATGCAACATTTCCACTGTGATATAGATTCATATTCAAGAAATAACAATGACACAAAAAATGGCAATACCTGTATGTAACGAATATCGTGCTACTATTTTTTATCTTAAACAATTAATATGCAAAGTATAGAGAGGTTGCGGCAAATCGTCCCCTTGACATTACTAGGGCTAAATGGTGAATCAACTCAGCTTTTGACGGATCAGTGACATTTTTTTTCTTTCTTTTTACTGAAGTTGACACACGTTTAGTAGGGAAAGGGTGACTCGCGTGTCGCCGAGAATAAATTGTTAATCGATTATGGTGACCAATGATCGGTTACATTGTCGGTCATGATCAACATGACAGAAATAATCAATCATAGCTAAACAATTTGTCTTCGGCAACACATGAGTCACCCTTTCCCTACTACGCGCATGTCGCCAAGGACAAATTGTTTAGCTATGTTTAATTATTTCTGTCATGTTGATCATGACTGACAACGTAACCGATCATCGGTCACCATAATCAATTAATCGATTATGACTCCATGAGCGATGTAACCAGTTATCGTGACCGATCATGTCTAGGCCTACTTGAAAGTTAATATATGCTAGAGGGAGAGAGAAAATCTGATGAATAAATCTGCTTTATATGGATAGAAACCAATATAATACCACTGAATTGCTGTTAGGATGGTTGTGGTATTTTGGTCTAATCTCTGTATAAAATATTTAGAAAAACAAAATGGCATCAGTTTTGTATTAGACTGAGGTTTGATGAGATATAACACTATCATTGATCAATGTCTATAGTGTTGACCCTGAGAAGACAAGTCATTCCATCTTGGCTCTTTCTCAACAGAAATCTTCAATGTGATCGTAACACCATTCACAAGAACTTGGTGCTATGCTTGCTACTGGCAGAGATTATCTTCCTCTTTGGCATTGCACAAACAGAAGTAGAGGTAAGATTTTGGTGGTGTTGGAGATAGACCAAGATGAGGAAGGACAAGTTGTCCAAAAAAGGAAGGCAAATTATTCCATAACTTAATCGATGGAGGTAGCCAATTTGATTGGCATGCAGTTGCCCTTTAAAATAGTTCAGCATTTAGGGAGAATCATTTGCATTGCTTTTTGCCAGAAATGACAAATAGTAGAGGTAAATGTAGAGTTGGGGCCAGATTTCTTGCAGCATAATTGATATACAGCGGGTAGTCTAGAAGTGCTGTCATATTGCACTTGACTGTGCGAACCAGCCACAGAGGAGTGGAACTCTCCGTGGCGAGTTTCGGGTCTGTCAGTCTGGACGACCATGCTAGTGCTTAGTTTCGTTTTGACTTATGACCATTGACTCCACCTAGCCTTCTCAATGACACAATATAGGCCTACATCAGACCTCTGACTTATCATGTGCTTCGTCAAATCTGTCTCTTAATTCCGCCCTTTACACATAATACTTGAACTAGTCATCAGTAGAGGGGCTATAGTCACAAGTACATGTCAACTACATAGGGGTGCCATGTTTGTCACAGCTTACACACAGACCATCACCATTTCAAAAAGGGGTCTATTGTTGTTCATGTTATAATATCTCAGTGTAAACTATAAGCTTTCATCCTTCTGGCCACGTGGATTTAGATCATTCTTCTGAGATCAGACAGGCCAGTGTTCAACTTCCCGTGACTACAAAGAAACATATACAGCTGGTCTGTTATGGCATGGCATGAGAGCATAAGTGAGCTGTTTGATATGTAAACAAACAAATACATAGGCTGCTTTAACTTTCAGTCATGCATTATAAGAGCTCACTTTTACCCTCGTTGGCTTAATGCGAAATTTGTTGAGTGGACCATGTAGTTGGGGGTGTCTACTTATTATTCAATGAGGAATATTTGATATTCCCCTCCTCATTATTTACATTCGATTATAGACTTCAAGGTACTTGAGAGGATTTGAATGGGTCATGTGGCCTTGATTTCTGTTCTTCCATTCTGTCTGACAGGATTTTGTCATTGGGTGGTAGGACTTTCTCATATAAGTAATATTTCCATTGAATATTAAAAGATCATCTAATGAGCTATAGCTGTGCCTATCATTATGATAGTTTGATAAAATTAAGATCAATAAACCTTTAAGTCTCGACATGTGAAAAAATACCATAGAGGACCCAGTTGGTATAAATACCACCATTGCTCAATCAAGTTGAAAGTCACCTTGTAATTAAATATGGGCTACACACATTGGGGGGTTAAAACCAGCTATACACTGGCAGTGTGGTAGACCAACTGTAGAAGTCATACAGTTAGCACGTGCCACTTAATGTGGCAAGATGTAACAGAATCCATACGGTCATTGTATGAGATAAATGAATTTCTAAGTCAGTAAATAAGATTAATATATTGAGACTTTGATTTTCCAGGATATTCCAAACCGCATTAAAAAAAAAAACAACAACAAATAAGCAGTGACATCTGTACAAATGTTTACAACAAGAAATAATGTTGTGATGAAAACAACCAATCTGTACTACAAGACATCATATTTATTTGTGCATGTTACCAAATAATTTTGAATATTATATAGGTGTTGTGTTCTATCATTTACAGAGTTTTAAAACATGTACTAATATTGCTACTACAGAGAAAATTGTGTAGTTTTAAATAACTTCTTAAACTTTATCACACAGTAGCACATTTATGTTGTATGTCAAAAGAACAGTGACAAGAATGAACTAAGGACTAACTTTGCCATATGGCTTACCAAGAATAGGTTCTATCACCTGTTCTCTGGCATCTATGCCTAGTGTGTTTACCAAGTTTGACAAAATTTTTCATCTCTTACAGATATTGTGTTCTATCATTGCTGGACTCTTGCACTACCTGTTCCTGGCATCCTTTGCCTGGATGTGTCTGGAGGGTGTACAGCTCTATGTTATGTTGGTAGAGGTCTTTGAGCAGGAGAAGTCCAGAGTACATTGGTACTATCTCTTTGGATATGGTCAGTGCCCTTCCATTACCATCTTCTTACATGTCTGTAATGGTAATTTGTCAACTTAAAGAATTCAAAGCTATGTTATCTAGAACGACTTAGAATATACTGTTATTTTTTTATGCTTTTTTTTTTGACAGCGTTGCAGTATTATTTCTGGTATAGAATTAATGTGATAATCTTGCTTTACATTTTCTGCTAAGTTACTTAAATATAGTAAATTAGATTACATTGAAGGGGTTGATCTTAAATTTCTTTGCTGAATCGTTGACCAATATAAGTCACAAGGTGGAAGATACCACAAGTGAAAATACTATTATTAATTTGATATCCCAATGTTTCACTGTTTACCTAGAAAACCATGAATATTGGCAGTTGTTGAAGACTATATTTTGGTTGTAATTGTAGGTATCTGTAAAACTCAGCTAATATTAGCAAACAAGATGGTAAGCTTATAAGATCATCCACGTTGTATCAAATGATCATTTAAGTCATATTTTAAGATCATTTATGTCATATGATTTGTGACAAAACAACAAATTCTCTCTAACCAGGTGTTCCTGCCGTGATTGTGGCAATCTCGGCTGGTTTCTACCACCAAGGCTATGGCACAGCCAGGCAGTGAGTAACAGTAGATCACAGTGTGCAGATAGAAATAGCCAAATCAATTACTAGTGGCACAGCTACTACTCTTTTAAAGTTTCGTAGAGACAATGCATAAGGAAAACTACACAGGAAGCCTCTATTTGTCACAAGCGTGTGCTAGTGGCTAAATTTTAACGAAGCTTTTTTTTAATCAACACTATAATGTTATAGATTTATCTCTTTCTTCACCCAACCCTTCTTCTCTTCCTGTGAACTGTTCCCAGATATGACCATATATGAAGCACCACTACATATTTACTTTATACCTACTTGTCATCAAAGAGAACCCATTTTGTACAATTGTGGCAGTCATTTGATCTGTTTACATGTTATGTATTGATCCATTTATTTTAAATTTCTGATAACTTCTGTTGAGTGTTTTGCCATCTCTAGTGAAACTTATCTGAGATGTCCTGAAATACATAATATCACTGCTGTGTAGAAGAAGAGTTTCTGATTTTGCAGTTTGCCTTTGTTAAGTGAATATCAGATTTCATATCACTGTAAGTGAATGAGTTCTTTGTGTCAATTTGTCCCATATTACACAGCTGCTGGCTAACTACAGAAAACTATTTCATTTGGAGCTTTGTGGGTCCAGTCTTGGTAGTCATGATGGTAAGTCTGGCTGGTGTTTTTCTTATTTCTGTTAACAGTATTGTCAGCTTTTCATTTAGAATGAGTGTTGTTTACAAGCAATGAAAAAGTGCTGGAAGACCATGACAAATTCTGTTGCCTCTGTGAGAAGGGTAATGTAAAGATTTGATTGTGGAAAACTGTGGAGATGACATAGTTTGTCTCATGTGTTATTACTCATGCCATAATAGTAGAAGCCGCAAAATTTGCTTGATAACTTGATACAAATTTCTGATGTTATACTGATCTTGAAAATTGTTTTAATGAAACAGCCAAGTATGGCCAAGTATCAGGCAATCAATTTAAGAGAAAACCATCAACTTATTTTTCAAAAATTGGTACAGAATCTGCAAAGTATATCCATATCAGCACAGTTCATCTCCATTGTATGAAGTTACAAATTAAAGAAAATTACCAACAATAGGTTTTCGCAGTTAACAAATGGAAATATTGACAGGTTAGGTTTTCTATATGCCTTTCAACCTCCTCTGGGGTGGTTATCTTGGTTACTGACAGAGTGTTAACACCTGAATTTATTCGTTTTTATCTTAGATCAATATTGGCATGCTGAGTATTGCTATCTATACCATGTGTCGTCATAGCAACCTGTCAGCCACCATGCAAGAGAGGTCAAAAGTCAACAAGTTCAGGTATAGTTGACAGTAATGTAGATGTAGATCCATGTCATAAAGAATACCAAGTTAATAAATGTCAAAATGCATTCATATTAATACCATCTCCTTATGGTCAGAGCTGAGGTATTCAGTTCCAAAAGATAAGATGCTGCTAAAATGTTTGCTATATAGAGAAAAAGCAGCTTCTGTTTGCTGACTGATTGGCTGAGTTGTGATTAATATGAATGATCTTCTTGAGAGAAAACATGGAGGTCCATCTGACCCTTGGGAGATGATGTTAGTATGATTACGCAATTTTATTTCGATATGAGAAATGTCAAGCAAAGTATTTCCTTCCTTCTTTTTCTCCAGACTCAGATATAAGATTTTTTTCTTAGAAGAGACTTAAGAAATAGTTTTAGTGGTATATATCAGGGAAAAGACTATGCAATTTCTAAGGTAGTAAAGTTCTTTATATGGGAAATCCTGGTGATCAAAAAAAGAGGATTTGCTAATAATTGTTTATAATAATCGTAAGCTGCCACTTATTCATTTGAAGTGATTAATATTATTGTTCCTGAATTTAAAAAGGGATGAATGAAAATTAGGTAAGAAAGAAATATCAGACCAGTGATCATATTTCATTGCCATCTGCGCTCATTCTATCTTATTCTGCCTCTCAGAGTGAAACCAAACTAGCCTTGAACTTTTTGTAAACAAATGAGCCAATTGCAGCAGATCACAGACAAGCATAATGAGACAATATTCTGAATATTCATTCAGAAAAGCATATGTAGATATCAATAGGTCATAGGTGAACTAATTTTAGTTAATCACTTTTTTTATATGTGTGAATATGTCTGTTATACTTCTCTTAAGAGCATAAGTTCTAGTCAACTGTCATTTTTGACAACCAGTTTCATCAATGGGTATATGTAATGTTTTTGTTAAGGAGAGAATATTGAAAACAAGAATTTTCCATTAATTGTGACTTTTATTAAACTTTTTTTTTGTGAATATATGAATTGTTTTGACAGTTTTTTAGACCGGAGATAGTGATGTGGATTTGTATTTATCTATTATTTTCATTTCATAACACTGTTTGCTGTCCTTACCTTAGATCTGGTTTGAATCATGAGTCAGATCAGTAACAATAACATATTTTTCTAGTTTTTTGTAACGCAGTATAAGGAAAGGATAACTTACACTGTTGTCAGACATCTTTCTGCCCTGTCTTGTTCTCGTCCTCTCTCTTTCTCCCTCTCTCTGTCTCTGATTCTCCTTCTCTCTCACTATGCCTCTTCTTCCTTTCTTTCTCTCCATTGTTATGCTTATGTGAGTTTTTGAAGGTGAGATGAATAGTGTCACCATGATATTGCCTTCATTTTTGTGGTATTTATCAGTAAAGCCTCACTTTGTAAGGTTGAGTGAACCAGATGTCCAATATGTCAGTCTTGATGTATAGATTTTAGAGCCCAGCCCACCTTTGCACTCTCTTCCTTCATAGCTCTTTTTCTGTATTTACAAAAAAATCGTGAAAAAAAAAAAGTCTGATTAATCCATATCTCTCCTGTCTCAGTCCTCACCGCAGTATCACAGATAGTTTCAGCAGTATGGAGACTTTTGCCTCTCCAAAATTACGCTTTCCAGAGTTACCGTAAGATTTCGTCTCAGTCTACATGATCATTTTTTTGCTGTATTTGATTGTCAGCAGTCTTCTTTGTCATTGTCTTTTGGCATGAAATGATGTGTATTTGAACACCTTGCCACAGCCTTTGTTTTCTTCTTTTTTTTATTTATTTTTTTATTTTGGGCATTGAGAATATTCAAAGCTTTTTTTTAGTTTTTGTACTTGTTTTCAAGCTTTGCTATCAGGGATAATAGATGTTTAAAGATCTACAATATATACAAAGAACCTTTTCCTGTTAAACTGTTATTTATATAAACATCAGTCAGGATAAAGTTTCCTTGTTAAATCTGTAAGAATTAGGAACAAATATTTTTTGTTGAAATTTCTAGAGATCTGTGATAAATGTTACAATACCCTGAGCCAGTGAAATGTCAAACTTTGAAATTCTGGTATTTCATTGACACCAAAATGAATGAAAGCTGGTCATAAAATAGCCATGATAGTGGTGTATGATGTTATGAAGTCATTTTGGTTGCCTTTAAGACTTTTGCAATAAATGAGTATTCAAAGTGAACTACTGAAACATTATTTGCAAATTTATCATTTTCTTCTATTTGGTTTAAATGTGGCATTTTTAATATGTCAGTATGGATAGATACATAACCACTGCATCTCTGTTTTCATTGAAACATAGTATATGTCTTGCGCCCAGAGCAAATGAGTCGGAAGTTGCTCCGGGCGATCTCGAGTTACGACCATTTTTAACTGTTTTCTGACTCAGATACCAAATTTTTCTTTTCAGGTTAGAAAAGGTTGAATTTTCGTTTTGTGGAAAAGAAATAAAACATTTTGGTATCTTAGTCGGAAAATAGTTAAAAACAGCCGTAACTTGAAATCTCCCCAATCGAATTCCAACTCATTTGCCCTGGGCGGGAGACACATCATTTAATAGTGCATACAGCACAGATCTGACTTCTAGAACTTGAGGTGAGAGAATCAATGAAAACTTCTTTCGTGGCAGTTAAGTGCTTCACTGTTATGCCAATTTTGCAGCCCTGCGCTAAGCATCAATTATGGTCAGTCTCCTTCACTTGGTCAATGGCTAACCCTGACCACACTCAATCCCATCCATTATGCACAAGCCAACTAGCATCCATCCTTTACTTCCCCAGGCAATCAGAAGCGTTGACTGTTATTCAGTGTTACTAATTGTTACGGAATAAGCAGCTGTTAGCTTGATTTTTTTCTTTCATTGCTACCTAGCCAAACATTAATTAACAATTCCTATCATAAGATTCTGCATATTAAGGGGAAATGCCAGTCAGTTGGAATATTGAATCAAAGGAGGGGAGGGAAGGGGTGGGCGTGGGGTGCAGGGGGGAGGATTGATGGATGTAACACATCTTTTTTCTGCATATGACAGATCAATTTTTAGATATACCAGTGCTGTTGTTAGCAGTGAAGTGGTTGACTAAAAGTATTTCTTACAATTTGTGGTGAAGCACATTCATTTTTCAAGGCCTGAAATCTTATGAATTGACTAGAAATCTGTTTGTTTTTCCCTTATTTTATTTCTGCTGAAATGCAAGAAATCTTATGTTTGGATATTTTTGAAAGTTCTTGCTGTGATGTAGTTAGTTAGATAGTTTATGTGTTATCGATACTGTGTTAAATTACCACAATGTTAGTGAAGTAGGAATTAAATGAATCTTAGATTTTGTTTTAATTAAAAAAATTTGATGAATTGTGATGCATTCATTCTGTTGACGCTTCTGCCAAACATGACAAAAGCAAGAAGTGATCACCACCAGACTCATTCATAGGAAGAATCTCCATCATTTCTAAACCAATATTGACGGTTAGATTTTTAGTATCACAGCATGGACTAGAGTCATTGGATCCCAGCGTTTTGACAAATCTCTAGCACTTTCTTTACCAGTTGTTAGGAATCATCAGTTGACCTGGCTTTTAGGGAGAATCATGCCATAAAGATCTCCTTAGAGCGGTTTCTACAAATTCAGGACTGATGGCCTCACTCAAATCTGACGGTCTACACATATTTTGGCAATAAAAGGGTATGAAATTAGTAATGGTAATATAATCATGATAAAGGGCAGTTATATAGAGCCTCACCACCGATGAGCTTAAAGCACTTTAGGTAATCAATGTGTTTTATAGTCTCACATAGCAAATATGTCAGTTCAAACATGTTCATAGAATGATAATCTCACATACAATATCATGTAATGCAACCATCGATGTAATTGAACTTTAGACATGATTAACATCCATCATGGAGAAACACTTGGAACTGTCTATTAAACAGGTGCTTGTTGGACAACCATAACAAGATTCAAGGCTGATGATTGTGCCAGGACCTGAATTAGCTATACGGCAAACTCAGTAGAGGAATGTCAGCTTGAACCAAACTCAGTAAAGGGATATCAGTTTGACCTGCATAAAGCAGAAAAGAAAAGTTATCACATTGTTATAGAGACAGCAGTCTACATTATCACTCATGAGCTGAAGTAAAACTTCAAAAGATCTAATAGACTGGAGATAAGTATTGAGATAAGCATATGATAGAAGTGTCTTGACATGGAGTGAAGAAGAAGTTAATGGTAAGGCATAGTTATATTTGGATGAAAAAGTCAATATAAAGGTGACTGACACAGATTGAGATTTATGTAGATCTTCATAGAGAAAACAGATTTATTTTTTGCACTAAGGCTGAGTTGGAATACGGAAGTAGATATATATGAATTGTGTGTTAATTTTGTGAAATGATGCTTGTGGCAGTTCAGCCGATTGTTCATATATTTTCTAAGGATATTTTCTCCTGAAGTTATAACCTACAGCTTTTATTGAAGGTTAATAATTTGTTAGTTGGACTCGTTCCCGAGACAAACCCTGTGTTAGCGAGTAGAATGCTAAGCTGTGTTCTGTATTTTCAAGTTGCATATTTCCAAAATCTTGACATTTATTGACATTTTTTCTTTCTGTGCCCTTTCTTCATGAATCAGCTGTTTCTGTCATGTTCAGTTTTACATTGTCTTTTAAACTATCTATCACCTGACAGACAGACATAATCAACCCAAATTTGCTTTTCTTTCTTTCTTTCTTTCTTTTTTTTTTGAATAGCCACATCAGTGACTGGTTAGGTTGATATGAGGTTGGGGCATTGTTAATGAATGCATTTGGTGTTTGGATGATGGAGGGTGGGGATGGAGGGGATGGAATAGGAAAAAAGGCAGGAAATAGTGAATAAGGCAACAGAGAGCAGTAGGAATAAAGAAAAAGAAAGAAGCTCCAAACGGACAGTGATTACATTGTTTCTGGAATTGAAAAAACATTGTTTTTGCTGTCAGTGCTTTGTGTTTTTGTTGTTTTCTTGTAAGTTATGTTGTTTTTTTTTAATTTCCAAATCATTGTCGCTTGCCTTGATTTTAGTCTTTAGTCTGTCATGCTATTTTGTTTCCTTAGTGCGGTGAGTTTATTTTCTTTGCGAAATTTGTGCTATCAGTTCAGAATGTCTAGTTTGGTTGCACTGGGGCAGATATTATATATCATGCCAACTTCATTCATTTCATTTCTCACTTACCAGTTGTTTTTTTTTCTGTCTTTACATTTTGAAGCATGGTACTGGTTTGTTTAATTTTTTTGTGAAGTGATGATTTTTTAGCCATAGTGGAACATAACATATAACGATACATGAAAAGCTTATCAAAGTAACAGGACAAGGCATTGTCAGTAATGTTCTTGACTGTTTGCTGAAATCTTTTCCTGAATATAGGAGATGACATTCAAATAATGCAGTTATCAGGATGTTATGTTATACAATTAAAAATTTGTCAATTTTGGTACAAGTGATTATCCCTATGACCATGTGAAATCTTAATTTTGAAAATTTGATTCATCTCTTGTAGCTTTGCAGTTGATTTCATCATAAAACAATGAAGATTCATAAATTATAGACATTGTCTTTGCTGTGATTTGATAGAAGTTGAAAGCTTATTAGTAGACAGATTTAGTAATATAGAAAAGTTGTTGGTATAAATTTCACTTCTGGTCACTTAGATCTGCTTAAATTAATAGTGAGGTTAATGATAAATCATTGTTTTGTATCTGTTTTCAAAAATTTGTGTTATTGGTGCTTATGGCATCTTTGTCATGACTGATGTGGTCAAAGACATTATGTGAGGAGTGAAAATGCACGTGGGACAAAGTCAAATCTGTTGTTTTTTTGTTTTTTTTTTGTATGTTATGTTCCATGCATGCCACCATTTTCTTCATTTCCCCAGGAAAAAAACTTAAAAACATATAAAAATATGCCCCGAGTCTCACCATGAGAATACCAGACATGTATTAAAAAATTCCAGTTTCTTCAGAACTTGAATACAGTTTGCCTTTCCATTCCCTGTGTGCTGTGTAACTGACTGTGTCCGCTGATGTAATGGGCTAACATACACATATCTGATGTACTGTGTTTCTGTACCTCCTCAGAGCCTGGCTAAAAGGAGCCATAGTGTTGATAGTTCTGCTGGGCCTCACTTGGATGCTTGGTGTTCTCTACCTGAGTGAAGAGTCCATTATAATGGCCTATGCCTTCACAGTGCTCAACAGCCTGCAGGGATTGTTTATCTTTGTCTTCCATTGTCTCAAGAATGATAAAGTGTGTGAACTCATAGTGATTTGTAATAATTTCACTTTCTTCAAAGGATATATATATATATTTAAATATATGTCGTATAACCAAGTGAAATGAATCAGGTGTCAATTTTTATGTCTGTATAGAGTCATTGATGTCACTGGCAAGGATAAAGATTGTCCCCGTGAAAACAATTAGATAGCAACTTTGTACAAAGATGTTCACATTCTGAGTTTACTCTTCTGACGAGATAGTCTATAAAATCCAGTAATTTCAGTGAAGTACTGTTTGACAACTGACTCATTTTACCAAGGCATGTGATGTATTCTGTCCCTCTGAATTCTTAGCGTTTCAGCAATCCAACTTCAGTATGGGATACAATTATTACTATTCAAAAACCCAGGCATTTGGCACATAATTGCACAGCTAGAGAGAGCTGATGCATTCATCAGCACACTTCATCTATGACTTTTCCTGTGAAAAAAACATAAACAAATAACTGCTACGTGTGATTTGCTGGACACACTGGAAGTGATTCACATAGATTCTTGTCGCCTGTATCTTTTTGATGAAATCAAGTGATACAGCCACTAGTAACAGGAAGCAAGTGTTTTACTTTAGAAGAGATTATAAGATAATAAGCATGAATGAGAGTAGAATTGTACTTGACTATGATTTTAGTGTTGAGCTCAATAGAGAAGAAATATGATCAGGTAACTCTGTGGCATAATTCAACTTTTACAGGTACAGAAGGAATATCGTAAGGTGGCTCGCCGTACATCCTGGTTGCCTAACTGTATCCGTGTCAACTATGGAGGTTACACGGGGGTAGCCTCTAGTTCTCCTGTGGGATCCTCAGGCTCTGGCAATGTAAGTGCATGCATTTCCATCTCATCATCTTGAACTGGCTTCCTGTATATAGTTCATGATTTATTTCTCTTGCTCTCTCACTTACTCTCTTTCTGTGTGCACGAGATTCAGATTCAACAAATGTAATCATCTTCTACTCTGCTTTGATGCTTCTCTGCATCAAAAGATAAACATTTTGGCAGAAAATAGGTCAGATGATTTGTCCATAATTCATGTTTTATTTTGTTATGTCTGCCTCTATGAAATAATTAGAAATTGATTTATATTTATGCATTCAGGCATTCTCAGTACAATTACAGAAAGGGTTATTGACTAGAAGTATTCCACATCAGGGCTGACTTTAAACCATTTCTTAGAGATCTTGCATTCAGGGTTCCTACAAAAGTTCATCCTTTGGTTTGATGTGTAAGTCCTCCCTGGTGCTTAGCTCATTTTCTGTTGTTATACATATTCCTCAGTATCTTTCAAAACTGTTTGGACAGAAGAGGCGCAAACACTCGGCCAACTCCACCAGTAATTCAGCCAGGCCATTCTTAAGCAAAGGTAAAGTTGACAAAAAGGAGTCTTATCTTGTTCATCAAGTAATATTTCACTTCACATGTGATGAGACCAGGGTGAAAAATGTACTCTTGCCAGGTCACAGAAACTCTGGCAAAATGGTTTATTACTCACATTTGCTGCTAATCCTGTGAGAATCTTTTATAAATGTAAGGTTACAGCTGGACACTTCTTGTTACACATGTAAATAGCTGTACTATTGATGATTGTAGTTTTACTGTTATGGATACTTCATTGACAACAACAACATGGGCAAATGCATGATGGCAACAGTAGAAACAGTAGGAAAACACTTAAAATTGGAGGAATTTAAAATTGTTAGAACAGGGTGCACTTGGAATTAGCAAGTCAATGGCCTCTTTGAATGCCTCTTTCATCTTTGTATGCAGATTGTGAGAAATTTTTTGTTATTTTTCACTTTCTCATTGGTGAGATGTTTAGCACATGGCTCTTTTTGATTTAGTTTTGCCAACAAAATTTCAGTTACATACTTTATGAAATGATTACTCAATGAATGATCTATGAAAATGCTAAATTTATCTTTTTTTTTTCAGACCAGCCTAGACAGAGGGATACATTTACCTTATGAAGTTATTACATGATGAATGTTTCATGGAAATTGTGTCAAATCTTTCTCTCTTTAGATCAGCATAGACAAAGTGACACAGACAATTCCACAAGCAGAGATTCCAGCAATGTCCCATCTTCTCTCAATGGCTATGTCTACAACCCCAGCTACACCAAACCTAACAGCCAGGTCAAAACTCCTTTCTTAGCCCAGGATAATGGACTAGTCCAAGGAGGGGACAAACTGCCTGCTTCACTAGCCCCTTGCTGTGAGAGAGATGAGCTGGCTGTGGACTTGTCTGAGTATGTGGACTGTTCAGTGGTGGATTCTGAGTTTGTCTCAGAATACTGCAAACAAAATCTGCAGGTAAGGTGTTTTGTTTGTGATATCACCTTTCTGGGACCTTCCAATTCAGCACTTGTTTTTGCTCTTGAGGTTATGTCCATAAGAGCACTGAGGTGATGTGAATTACAATATGCAATTGTTAAAAACAGAAAGAAATAGAGATGGTATAATTTTTATTGTCACCATCTAAAGTGAAAGTCTAAAGTCACTATTGATATTAAGTGATAGATCTTTGACCTTCCAATAACAGTGCTGATATCAGTCAGTAATTATTATGAATGGCTTTAAATTACAACTTTTTTGCTGGTGGCAACTTTGGTGAGAATTAATGGAGCAGGAAGAATTCATTTTCATGACATTGTGTTTTATAGTTTCATCAGACATATCTTCTTCTTTTGTCCATAGTGGTAACAGTCATGGTAAAAAGGGGATTGTAATTTACTCATTGCTCATACAACCATCTTGCAATGTTTGCTTATATAACCATATTGCAAAGTATTTAACTGTAACAGTCATGCCCATTTCATTCCTTTAACTAAACACTAATAGTTTTTTGTTTTTTTTTTAAATCCAGGTGACCAAGGAGGGCCGCAGATATTCCACAGGCTCAGAGGACAGTGAGGTGCTGGAACCCATGGTGGGACATAACACCTTGGATGTGGATAACCTATCCACTCTGTCACTAGCTTCCAGCAGTCGCCGAGTTCCCTCCTGCACCTCTAGCCAGGAACTACTGGACAGATCAATGGAGAGAGGCCCAGACTCGGCCCCAGACAGCAAACAGCTGGACCTTCAGCTGGACCTTCACCAGTACATCATTCCCACCTCCAGAAAACACAACAACAACAACAGGCATCCACAAGTCCAGAATGGCCAAGATCACACCTCCACCACTGGCAAGGGAGAGCATAAGAGTGCTAGTCTGAACAAGCTCACCAAGCCAGTTCCCTCCCTGTCCAGTATTCCAGAGACAGAGAGCTCTTCTCCTCAGCACTCAAGCACACCTAACCTGCAGTTCAAACCAGGCTTTACCCATGAGGCACTGCACTCATCAGGGGCCAAGTCCACTATTCCCCACTACACCTCTAGCCCTGGCGAGTATGAGGAGGTGACAGTCTTAGTCAGCACTCCCTCCAACAACAGTTTACCCAGCCTGTCCAAGGAGAAGACAAACTCTGCCATGAATGGTGGTCCAGACCATCAGGGTAAAGTAACCCTCAAACATAGACACTCAGACAAAGATGTTGATTTTAGACCCATATATCCTAATTCTTCAGACTGTTAATCCTTTGTCTCACGACAGAATATATATCAAAGAGCCCAGGGTGTGAGTTCTTGGATATCATCTGAGTTCAAGCAAATCAGTGTACAATTCCTCTCCAGCTATTTCCTTTCTCAAGCCAGCTATGTCTGTATAGGCACTGATGCTGGAGAACTCACTGGGTGATGGCCTAATCAGAATAATATAGTTGTTATGACTGTTGAATCCAGACCCATTTTTCTGCCTGTGCCATAGTATTTGTCCTGGATCAGTGGTGTCTGGCAGTAAGTCAGGGACAACACCCTCATGACTTCACCAGTAAGTGTGCGTAGGCAATAATTACTTAAGCTTTGTTGGAATGTCTGCTGAGACTGTTGGCTACAATCTCCTGCAGTGTGGAATGAGTTGACACTAGTGCTGGGCGGAAATCTGGATCTTAATTTGGATACCCAGTTACAACGTTCAACTTAAATAATTAAATTTTCCAGTTTATCCAGTTCATTTACCTGATTTGCTTATCAGTACACTAACTACTTGTCAGGTACATTTTCCCAAAACTTATCAGTTTTGGATCAAATGACTGTGTCGGTGTATAAGATCAAAGGCAGCACAGCAAACAGGAGGGGGGGGAGGGGGGGGGGGGGACGGACAAGAAGTACTGTAACAGTCTTCTAGTTTCTAGCCAACACTACTGCATGTGTGTGAAAGATCATAGGAGATGAGTTGCACCACAGTGAACAGGGGAGGGCCATGGTTACTTTCACAGTTAACTGTTGACATGATTCTATTCCTATAAAAACTATGAAAATAAAACAAGAAAAACATGCAGAAGAGAAGCCATTGAATGAATGAGCATGGGAGAGATTTTTTCTGTAAAAATTTATGCATGTATTA
>JBCEWB010424042.1:0-20247 GCA_039654565.1 Peronia peronii | reverse complement strand
ACTGCAGGTAAATTATAAAACACACTTGAAATTCTCACAGTTCAAAGTTCCCGCATGAAAACAAGTTTGAATTCAAAGAAATAAAAATCTTAATTTCCCACTGAAGCAGAAACTTTGATATCCTTCAAGTAGGAAACCAGGTCGATGGGCTCTTAGTCAATGACATATGTCAAGTTTTGCCACAGACAAAGAAACATATATGACTCACTTCTTCTCTCTCTTTGTCACTTAGATCTCTTTCGATGGTTAGGTCTTCTCTCTCCGCTGCTTTAGGTTTCTGGAAGCAACAAAACTAGACACTGAATATCAACTCATTCAGCTTTCTAGATATGACTCTTTAAAAAAGAATATTAAAAAATAGACATTGGCCAATTTGAATCTTTGTATCACATACAACAGCTAGGTGCAAAAAAAATGAGTTTGCTGGTTTTTTTTTGGTTTTGGCTGAAAAAAATATTACTCAAATATTACAATCAAACAGTTACAATATCGTCACAAAATCTGCAAGTAATGATCACTGACCCTTAAATGCCTAATTGTCTTTCAAGTGCCATTTCTCAGAAAAGAAGTGGTCAAAATCTTTTGATAAAATCTACTTTTTTTTTTTTTTGCATAAGTTGCTAAATCTGTTTGACACAGATACTGTAACAGCTATTTTATTCCAAAACTGCAAGCAACATTTTTAATGCAAATTTCATTTTTTCTAGCCTCATTTTTCCAAAACCAGAATTGGCACTGAAGTGAAAACTGCTTTATTTGCTTTTACATTATCATTAAAACAGAATGGCACTTGTGATTTATGTTTAATTATGTCCATTTACCTTTGAAAGGGATGGTATGAGAAAATCTTCTTCGTCAATATCTTCATCCAATTTCTGCTGTAATTTTTCAATTTCCTGCTGTTCCAAGGTCCACTCATCTTCTTCATCACTGCCTTAAAAAGATAACACAACAAACACCAATCAATAACAGCTCTATTATCCAAGTAACCAAATTTTAGCACAGAAATTTCAGACAACATGATTCAGACTGCATCTGAAGTTTTGGTAAATCACTGTGTTGAAACTTGCACAGCTGCAGAGATTTGACTAAGCAGTAAGAAACAGGCTCTGGTCCCATGTGGTTATGTGGATGATGTCATCTGAGCATACTGACAACACATGCCTCATAGAGTTGTTTGTCAACAGGTCTCAACATAATGTGGATTGACATCTTTTCTTCACTGCCTAATATTTTTGTTTCTTTCATCCAATCTCTGTGCATCTCAGTGTACATCGTTTTCTCGTTTGAAAGAAATTGAGCGAGCTGGTCATCTACTATCTCTTTTGAAAGGTTGATAATTTCTGTTCAGACACAGTTAGATGTCTCTCAGTATAATTATTTCAAACACCAGACTCTCACTGATTTTTCCCTATATAGATGCAGAACGTTGTTTGAAAGAGTCAAAGTAACATAGAAATAAATTGAAAATGGTTACTTAAATTAATCTATCAGTTTCATGAAGCCTCCAATGTTACCCTCTAAAGTTCAAGTCTACTGACAGTTTGTTTCCTTACCTGTCTGTTTCGGTTTCCTTTTTACTCCTGATCCATAGAAAGCTGTTCTCTTTTTTCCCCATGACTTCTCTGCTGTATCTGTGACATTATAATTTAAGACCAAAAAAAAGGAGGGGAGTGGGGGAGGGGAAAAGAGAGAGAGAGATTGCACTTTGATGAAAAGGCAAATAATATTCAAGTGGAAAAACATTAAAATCTCAACAACACACACACACACAAATTTAATTTCAGTGCTGCTCAAGAATTAGGTGGCAGTTTACAAGTCAATAAAGACCTGAATGCAAGAAATAAAATCAAATCTTTTAAAAAAGTTCATTTCAATTTCACATTCTGATTGTCTGTCATGCCTATGGCAATCCTGCCTGCTTTGAGTGTGAATATTTCACTGTTCTATTATAGTCACTATCAATAAAGATAGACTTCTTGCTGTTAGAATTCTGTAAACCTCATCAACTCATAAGCCTAGATACATACAACACAAATAAATCTCTCTCTTCTCTGCTTATTTGTTTTCAGTTATGATTTAGCAAACATGATCAGGGATGTGGCATTAATCTTGGTAGCTGTGATATTCAGATGATCAACTTATCGATATTATCTGATCATGCTGATGAAATACATAACAGATTCATTCAGATGTATGCCCTATCGAGGGATCTGCATTTTAATGTGTGTGTGTTTAATGTGAATAAAGAACTTCTGTCACATATCGTGTCCAGATGACTGCACTGCACATTTTCCTTCACCTCATTACACTGTACAAAAATTTCTACCTTTTGTGGAAAATAAAGTTCTCTTATCTTATTTCACTTCTTGATGGTCTGACCATCACAGACAGAGTGAACATCTCTGAATACTGTTTCTGCCTTGAGATAAAACTGTTCATTCTCTGACACATTGTGAACCTCCACAAGGTGTAAGGCTCAGCCACATGGTAGCTCAAATTGCATTGTGAATAGGGGATCGCAGTGGCTATATGGTATGGCATCTGCTATGTGGTGAAAACAACTCCACTGGGGGATGGAAGGATATGAAAATTGAAAGCTGCATTTTTCCAGTGACTCTATGGTCCCCTGGCTTCCTCTAGTTAAGGGTGCCTGCCATCTAGCCTTCTTAGATAAGGACAAATATAACTTGGAGGACCCTTCTGTGTGTTATGTACATTAAAAAAAACCCTTGGCAGTTAAAAATCCATGAAGAGTAGGCGGATTGCCTTTGTCCTGGCAAAATTTCCAAATTCCAAATTTCTACCCCAAAATATTCTCACCCAAAATAGGCAGCCACTTAAAGCTGAGGTGTTTTCTTAGGTTTGAAAAGCTTAAGAAAATCAAACAAACAGTGTCAACAAAAGCATAAAATAACTAGTCTCACCTTGTTTGGCATTGCTGTTACATTCATAAGCTGAATAGTAACAACCTATGAAGAATGAATTATTTACAATGCAATGTATTCTATAATTCTATAAATGTAAACAAAGGCAAAAGGTGTCTCTAGCATGCGTCTGTTAATGCATGGACATCAAACACTCTACCATCTACATTAGGTCTCACTTCTCCATACATCCACACACATTTCTCCCTAATTTCTACATTTAAAAAAAAAAAAAAAAAGTTTGGGAGCAGCAGAAAAAAACAAATGAACCACACAACTGTTGATAAAATTTTTTTATTCTAATTAATAAATCTCTTTTTCAAAAAGTTATCTTTTTATAATGTAAATGGCACAGCAAATCTAATGCTAGAAAAGTGATCGGGCAAATAAAGCAAAACAATGATTCAGATCAATAAGAAATGGCAAGAAACTTTCTCTCTCTTCACTTTCATTTCTGATGGACTGCAACCAGTTTTGGCTTTCCATGACATATTCAGTTCTTTTAACATAGCACCTAAACGCAGCTTAAATTAATACTCTCATACACTGCTCTGCTTTTAAGCCTTGAAAGTGGACCATATGTTTCGAAATTCCTAGTGACCATAAACTGCAGTTAGCACAAGGCTAAAATAAATATTGTTTCACTAAACAGTATCTTTCAAAGAAACACTCAAATTTTCCCCACACATCTGGAGATGACAAATCTACTTTTCACACTGTTTGAATTTTTGCCAGCATCACTGCCAACCTGACAGCGCCAAATAGCTCTCAAAATTGCTCTACATGAACGATTAAATTTGTGTGACATTGTTACAAAGATCAGGAAATTGACAGATGCATTGATGGCATACATGAGGTCTGTGAACGAACCCGTCACAAGCCTGCGTAAATCAGTGAACTCTGAACCCTGATGGCTGAGATGTTGGTTCAGATAAAAGTATACATAAGCAGTATGAACAGGCACGGCAAAGCAGAGATACACAGAGGAAACAACCAGCAGCATTCTGACCACCCTCATATCAATCCTTGTTTTAACAGAGGATATCTGAACCCTCCTCACAGCAGCCTGATGAACCTTCACACCAGTCAGCACAGAACAAAGCAAAACAACGGTAACTGATCCAGGGCCTCGCAAGTTACTTATCACCATTGTGTTCAGTACCCCAAGCCTGTCAGCGTTATCTATGTAGAACTGGGAAAATTCTGCTTTTCCCACTGTTGTATTCCGCACAGAATCAAACACCATGGAAAAATTAAAAGTTAATGTAAAAGGGCTGGCCAATACTAACCAAAACAAGCACGTGACTATGATATAGACTCTTGTCCAATTAAGTGAGAATATAAAGCTGACATGAAAGGGAAAATAAACCGCTATAGCTCTTTCAAACGAAATCAAGACAATATGTGATGAGGAAATAATGCCAGTTAGTCTGTTTGGTAGCAACAAGTACACTTGGTCTAATGCTGCTAAAGTTTGAGCTGCAGACAAATCGACACAAGCTATCAGACACTGGCTTCGCCTTACCACTGTGGTCACAACATAGACAAGATCAATTATGGATAGTGAGGTAAGGAGGATACTAGTGCTGTCTGTTTGACCATGTCTGCACAAGATGATTATATTTAATACATTGCCCACAACACCACCAAGGCAAACAATGTGTATCAAACAGCAATGGACAGGAAAATCCATAATGTCAAGAACTCCAGTAAGAGCATCATCGTCTCCATCCTGATCATAGTCACTGGAATTACTTTCTGAACAGGCCATCTTTTAAGAGGATCTATATAAGAATTTCATACAACCTATTCTTTCAAGGCAAAAGTCCAAAATGCCACATTGATGAACCAAATGTGATTTTTGAAAATCTCACGGCTGTATGTAGATATGTGATATTTTGATGCCGCCTTAAAAAATATGAACACCTCTTTATCTATGTCATATATTTGAAGATAATTCACATTTGGCATTGCCATCAACTACCTCTAAAAAATTAAAAGTGTGGAAAATAAAACACAGAATATACATAAATCTCTCATCTGTCATTTAAACTGAAAAATTTGTTTTCCTTATCTTTCAATGTAAAGGCCATTTAAAAAACAGATTGTACTGTAAATTTTAATTTCTCTATATAATGAGAATGATTTCACAGTATTTACAGTTTCTACTTCATATTTGGAAACTACTATTAATTAAAATGATATAAAAACATGATTACAACAGTCAGGCCAGTCATTATCCAAATTATATAGAATCTCACATAAGTATATATTTCTTTCATCATGCAATTCACCAACTTTCTTCGTTGCACTGTGTTTAAACCTTTCTAAAAGAAGTAATTGGTGACCTGAGCAGCAATTTAAGACATCATTCTTTTACGTCCTGGACTGTGCTGGGAGTTTCCATCATTTAGTAGCTTTTGTACTACATTTGTTTGATTTCCCTGACAATTATTTAGGGCATAATGTTGCTCTCTATCATTTTATAAAAATGTCTTAAATATATGACAACTGTGTAACCTACAACTAATCAAATATGGTGGTCTCTGTCTAAGAACCCTCCGCCTAAGAGCCCAGTCCGCCTAAGAACCTGCCTCTGCTGCAAAACGGAATTTTTTCTCTATAATTTACCCCTCTAAGAACCCGCTCCCAAAATAAAAAATATGTTTTAAGAGCCCGGTGTTGGACCAACACATGCAAGTATTTATGGTGTAATTTCACATCATATTGTTTACTTGAGAGAAACGCACAGTGCTAGATGTGCAGTAAAATGGGGACGGGGGTGGAGAGAACGGGTAGACAAAGGAGTTGAAGTGATGTCTGATGTATGACTGCATAATCAGGCCACATTGTGGACTAATGCGTAAGGATTTCTTTGTTTAACAACACCTGGGACAGCACTTGTGATTGGCTCTGTGCATAAGGAGGAATAAGTTTAGCCTCCTGACTGGACAGTGGTTTTGCTACTTCGGTTGATCTGTATACACTTGAGTCATTTGTGCGATTATCCGTAGGGCAGCATAGCAGTATCATGTTTTCAACAATGTTAACTTTGTGTGAAAACTCATTCGACGTTTAAATGCTGGACAGCATTGATGTAATTATACACTAAGAAAAATCAGGAAGTGTTAGCTCTAATTATAACACATACAGGGAAGAAGAGTGTACTTATTCGCATAGATAAATCTTTAACTAACGGTAACGATCAACTAGGTATAGTTTTACAAAATATAACACGACTGTCCAAACGACAACTAATCAAACAATTCAAAAAAAGCAAATAACATATACAAAGAACCTAGATCTAATATTGATGTTAATTCTCTGCCAAATTTTCGAGCCCGCTTGGCTCTTCATTGGGGCAATAATAAAAACATATAAAATGTAAATCAACTAATCATAGTTGTAGTGAGGACAGTCTGTTGTTAGATGGGTTGCATAACTTTTCAATCCGCCTTAGAACCCGTCCGCCTAAGAGCCCACTTTTTTTATCTCGAGGCGACCGGGTTCTTAGGCGAAGACCATTGTACATCAAAAAGAAGCAGACAACAATATGAAGATCTTGAATGTTGCTCTCTATCATGATGGCTTTGAGTATCATATCGGATTTAGCTCTAGTGATCTAGTGACGGATTTTGATGATGTGTGTGATTCGGGCAAATTTTGTCAATTAACAGTAGGCTACATCAAATGGGAAAAAAAGGCCAGCAACATTGTAGCTAACAAAGGGATTACAGGGCAGAAAAATTCTTGGGTTGTGTTGCAAAGTTTCAGGGCAAATAATACATTTCTTTGCTGAATCACCTAGTTTCATTCTCTTGGTTATTACACATATCATCAAGGCATGAGCAATATTTTAAATGTCACTGAAAGGAAAGAGATGAAAAATTCATTTAACAAAATATTAGAAAATAGTGATATTGACGAAACTTTTTTATATTCCTTGGGCTTTTTATTAACCATATGATGAAGCTAGTGAAAGATTTCTCCCATCTAGCACACCTATAATTTCTGTAATATTGTGCAGTCAATTTCTTCCATTTTGCTATGTTTTCTTTGGTGTGGACAAAATTTCACTCTCCTTGTCACTCCCCAGCCATTCTATGGCTATCAATATGGAGTGTAGTTCATGAAAGTAAACATCAGCTGCTTCGTTATCCTCAACTTACCTCCAGGTAAAGCTTTCTTTTTCTCAAGTTTGGCTTGAAATTTAATTTGCTTGAGACGTTTAGACCATTCTCCAATTTCTTCATCACTTTCATCTTCCTCTGCTAGTCCAAACAGTTCCTCCTGACAAAAAATTATTCTTCAGCTGATACAAGGTTCAAAGATTCTCATTCTATTTTTCTTTTTTTTTTTTTTTTTACTTATCTGTATTTTCATAAAGCATGAAATTGCATTGCAACTATATAAAAGGTATGGAACTATAAGTTTCATTCCAAGGAAATGTGGTACTGGTTGTGAAAAATCTCACCCCACATCAAAAACAAATAATTTTGAAGAAATTCACCCTCACATCTTTCCCACAAAGTGTCATATGACCTGGGGGGGGGGGGGGGGAGCGTTCTGGAGGTGATTTTTTTTATTATTAAAGATTAACCTTTTATTTTAACCTTTTCCATTGAATTCAGCATGTTCAAATTATAGGAAAACAATGAAAAAAACATCAACATTTTTATACTGTTGCCATGGCAATGCCGCCATCTTGGATTTTGGCATCCCTAAATTCACAGACTTTAAAATCTATCTCCTCTGCCAAATTTTGGTGGAACTTGAGAAAACTTTA
Organism: Peronia peronii; assembly: GCA_039654565.1. NCBI lineage: Eukaryota > Metazoa > Mollusca > Gastropoda > Systellommatophora > Onchidiidae > Peronia > Peronia peronii. The sequence goes on along the minus strand of JBCEWB010424042.1, from coordinate 12,534 downwards.
TGAACATATTGTTTGACATAATATCTAAAAAGCTACGTATTTTCAGTCCTTTCCGGATAATACAAAATTGTCTAGAAAGTTTTGAAAATGCCATGTAATGAAAATTCAAATTTTGCAGTTTTTTCAAACTAAGAACACACTTTTCTCTAAAACTTGCCAACCAAATGGAATCATATGCGCATACATATGTCTTTTGGTCTTGTTGCGAAAATGATGTATACCAAATCTGGTTGGAATCGGTTTCGAAACAAAAAAGTAGATAGCAAAACAGTGTCAAAAAAAAAAAAAGGGTTTTGAGAAAAACACGTTTGAAGTTTTTTTTTCAGCGAAAAAATGACGTAAAAAATTTTTTGTTCGGCTTTCACCCTCGGAACAGCCATCTTTTACATACTAGCCCTCTCTCCATGACTTCTGTGTCTCTTGTTGCCGTTTCTTGGCGTTCTGGGCATATTTTTTCTCGAATTTTGCTCCCTAACCCCACATTATTATAAGGGCTCCCACAGAGTCACTTCCTGGTTCTTGAGGGCCTCGATGTGCCCCCCATATCTTTTTTTGTCCAAACCAAAAGTGTTTTGACCTTTACTATGACATACAGTCCATAACTAAGCTCTGAAGTATCAGAAAGATAGCAAAATTTGACTATTTATAGAACGTGGAAATTCATTTTAGAACGCTTATACTCAAAAACTGCATGATCAGGAGGTTTTTTTTGCTTCATACTGGTCATCCTATGTCCATTCCTGGCTCTGGAGTTCATGACATTGCTAGAAGAGGTCATAATCAAGTGTTTTATGCACTCTTTGCTTATCTATAATCAAATAATGATGATCTACGACTGCATATAGCAGCCAGAAGGAGCCGAATCCTGGTTGACAGTAGGCTAGGTCTACCGTAGAATGACCATAGGTCAAGCACGTTAGAATGGACTTATCGACTTTTTGATACCATTTTTATACACAGAAAAGGCAGGGCCTTCAAAACAAAACAAAAGCGCAAAATCACATTTTTGGGGCAAAATCAGGACATGCCCCCCTCTCCCTTAAAACAAACATAAACCATTTGTAGAGATGGATTTGAGGAGAAATACATTTACAGAACAGCAACAAATAACTAAATTTTAAGATATCAAGCAAATAGAAAAATAATAATGAAATGTATTTTCAAAAAGTTAAAAAAAAATAGAATATTTATCATTCCAAGTGATTTTCTAAACTCAGTCACACATAACCAGCTGAAGTCAGTCTGACTGCTTCCGATTTTTCTCTTGCCATTCCACATATGTAAAATAATCAACTATTGTTCTTTCAAACTTCCAGACATCAAAATTTGATACCCTTACAGTTTCTCCAATGTATTCTTTTTGAGTAATAAAACTTATTCAGTAGTCTAAAATTTCAAGACAAAAACATTCAATTTGTAACTAGGCTGTCACAGGCTAACATGAATTTTTTTAAAAAGTACTTTTCGGACATTTGCCAGAAGTTAAATCAATTTTTTTTCTGCATTTTCAAAGCATAAAACCAGATCTGTAAAACTAAGATGCTGTTTCCAGATGTCTAAATAATTCCTGAGGTGGGTGACAGTCCAGTTACGACAAGCCATCTTGTCAGCACATTCCCTTATAAAAGTATTGACTGGACTTACCTCTTCCTCATTTTCACTGGTTCCTTCATCATCAAGATCAATCTGAAATTCAGATTGAAAAAATAAACAAGATAAATGATTACTTCAGTCACACAGCTGAAAGAAAAACAAACGTAAGAGAGAACAATTAATTATTCAATTACTGTATGCCCTCTTCTTTTACCTTACTTTTAATTTTGATTTTCACATGAATCTTGCACTATACATTCCACTTAGTTCATCCTACACAAGAAAGTATTCATGTTAAACTTTGTCAAAATTATGCAATCGATAGTGACTGAAATCTGTTCATTATCCATTATATCTATCCCAATAATTTTTCCCAAACTCTTAAATGCATGAGCGTTCAAATCATTTCATTTCTAAACAGAATGAATAAACAATAACTTCAGCACCCGAACATAATATACAAGCTCAAAATCTAAAACTCTTCCTGATAGCAAGTAAAAAGCTGCCATATTTCCTCATCTGCTCCAGAAGTGACCTGCAGTTATAAATTAAGTGCAATTTATTTTTTCGTTTGGCCAGGATGAAACTCAGAAGCTAAGAATGATCTGGTAGAAATTAACAATAAGCCAGGCTTTGTCTCACCTTGTTTCTCGCTTCTGTAAATTCACTGATTTTATCAGTGAAATTATCTTCCATTTCGTCATCAGATCCTGAGTTGTTGTTCCTTTGCAAAAATAATATTAAACGTGTTAAGCAGAAAGAAAAATTGAGAGAGAGAGAAAGAAGGACAGAATGAGAGAAAACAAGGGAGAAAGAGAGAGAGAGAGAAAGCAGATTACTTTGTGACAGATTTTTTAAACAATTTTCATTTTGCCAAATTCACAAAGGATAACTAGAATGAGATTACCGTCAATATGTGAAGTAATATCTATGTATCAAACATGATACCAGTGCGACAGAATATGCAAACTGTAAACTAACAAACTAATATGCAATGCAAGTACTGATGAAAGATCAGGCATTCTAAAGAAAAATTTCTTTGTATCTTTAATGTCATATTTACATCTCCAGAGCTGAATGACAACATAATGCATGTTTTCAGAACTTTGTTAATCTCTGTCACTCACTAAAATATTGCCAACATCTCAATCATTTTTTTTTCTTTCTTGCATAAGTGATGGAATTTGATTCTCACTAGACAGACTATTTTTCATCAATGAGCCACTTTTTCAACAAGTAAGTTACTTCTCTTTGCTAAGTACAAGCGGTATGAGACCAGCATTTTAAAGAAAGAAAATGTTATTTGAAACATGTGATCCAAAAAAAAAAATACATATATACAAAACGATAAGTAAAAAATACAAATTTCATAATATGGTGAATTTTTCAGAATTTTCTATCACTCATGTTTCATATTGCAAGAATTTTTTTTTCTCCTTTCTTTACAATACTTACCTCTTATCCCTGACCAAAGGGTAATGTGACTGTCTGTTTTGTTATTCACATTGAGGAATTTCAATAAAAGTCTACATGTTCTATTCTCGAGATCAGCTGAAGTCACAATCGCTAAAACAGTGTGTTTTTTTAGTACTGGTGAGAGCTGTGCAGATTTGATGATTAAAATCAATAATGATTTCAAAATGCTGTAATTTTGCCCATAATCAGTTTTAACTGTTGTCACTTATGATCAGACAAAGAAAACAGCAGCAACTTTTGAGCTTCAAGAGAAATTCTGGCCCCAAGCTGATGCATCCACCAATGTAACCTGAGTTATGCTGTAACACTTAATTTTACAGTATTCTTCTGTAACTCATTAATTTGCAATATTTTAGTATGATATCATATGAATGTATTTATGACACTGAAAGGTAATGAAATTTATCATTTCACGAAATTCCAGTAGCTGTTATGTAAGTGTCACTCATGTGACATCATAACTAAACTAAAGTTATGAGTTATAAATATTATTTTCTGTATGAATACAAAGTGCTTCAGGACTGCCTCAGTGGAGTGAGACACTTCGCCACGCATTCAACAAATAATGTTTTCTCTTTTCAAGATAAATGTAAGTGATGGATACTCTGATGTTTAAAGGAAAAGGGTTAATATTTCTGTTCGACTTTGAACTTATGCAGGTGAATGGGATCCCTGAAAGTTGTACAGAGGACTTGATACTGCAAGTTATGCCAGATACATCAATTTCAGATGTAGCGTGCATTAAAACCACATATGAAAATAAAAGCAATAGATCTAAGTAAGAAAAATATAAGTGGACATCATATCATCATGATTAACAATTCACCAGTCCCTTAACCCTTTCCAGGATCGTGGTGTTGCTGATTGCTGAATGCTGCTCTAACTGACTCCACCTCTGATGATCATGGGCAAGGGCTTGGTTCATGGCAAAGCTCTTCCCTGTCCACTCGGCAATATTGTCTGTCCATTTCTTACTCTGCCTGCCTCTTCTTCTTCCATCCTTAATTGTCCTTTGGAAGATGGTCTTTGATAGACCACTGGCTCTTGTCACATGATCATACCATTGAATTTTCTCTTCTTGACAGTGGTTAGCAGCTCTTCGAAATGTTTTATGTGCTTAGTGATGATTGCATGCACTGCTTCATTTGTGGTATGTTCCAAGTCATGAAAAACCTCACAAAACAGTGGCAGCCAAGAGTCAACACTGTCCAAGACAAGCAAGGAAAATGTCTCACTGAAGAGCAAGAGATTATTTGTAGGTGGACAGAATACTGTTCAGAACTTTACAACCACCAGACCAGCGGAGACCCCATGTTCCTACCTGCCAGAAATCAACAAATGAGGGTGACCACCCGATTCTATGTGAAGAATAAAAGCAGTACTGAAGAACGGTAAAGCTGCTGGAGTAGACAACATCCCAGTTGAACTGATAAAGCATATCATCATAAGACTGCACACAATAAAATCAGGTACTCGTCAAACTGAGTACTGAGGTGAGATGGCTGTTCACCATCGTTCCTTTAACTTTCTGCCAACCTGCCATGTCGACCAGGGTCAAAACATCAGTCACATCCCGGTGCCCCCCCCCCCCCCCTGGCAATAGCAAACTTGTGTGGCGAAAGGTTATGCTTTTTGAAAAGGATTATGCAGTGAACAGAACTGCTCTGCATAAAAAATAAACTAATCAACAAAAAGACAAAACCTTTGACTTTTAACTGGTATGTTTTCTTTTGTGTATATAATGTTGTGTAGAGCAGTATTACATCCTCAAAGTTGACAAAAGCAGGTATTGTTGTATCCTTACATGGAGTCTTAAATGGATAATATTGATCAAAGGAGTCAACAGAATTCTTTTAAAATTTTATATTTATAAGGTAAAAACATTACTCCTTCATTCCTCTCAATGTGGGAATGGTATCAGCTTTACCGCCGTCTGAGTGCGTTTCAAATATTGAGCTGCTAAATTCTACACATTTACGCTGGCCCGCCCACAGTACTGGGCAGGGCTGGACAGGGCAGATCGCGTGAATGCCCACAGATGAAGTAGTGTATAATCTAAGTAGTATGACGACAAAATCAAGCACAATTCAGCTTCTAAGACTGAAGTCACACAGAGGAGCGATGAGAATATTAATTTGTTTAAAACCAAGTTTAGAAATTTTGATCGCCAAACAAAAGGGATTTTGACAAAAAAATGGTATCGATTCACATTGAGTTTCGAGACAATACTATGTTGTTTTAAATCATACTGTGTGAAATAATCCAAACGAACACATGAACAAAACTTATATGGCTGAACACACGGAAAACACGGGAATTCAAGATGGCCACAAAACAATTTTAATTACAGTGGATACTGCAGACTAATGGGAGAAAAGGAGGCAATATCACACCAGTAGTATGGGAAATTCATACGGACGCACCTTGGAGGGAAATCTCCTCGGCTGTCACTCGAAGTGCTAATTTATGACTCGGTCGGCGGACAACTAAAGGAACTCTCTGAGGTTGGTTTGAACAGCCGTGGTGATGGAGAATTAACAATTTTTTCAGCAGTGAGTGAATTTTTAATCTAAGTAGTATGACGACAAAATCAAGCACAATTCAGCTTCTAAGACTGAAGTCACACAGAGGAGCGATGAGAATATTAATTTGTTTAAGACCAAGTTTAGCAATTTTGATCGCCAAACAAAAGGGATTTTGACAAAAAAATGGTATCGATTCACATTGAGTTTAGAGACAATATTACATTGTTTTAAATCATACTGTGTGAAATAATCCAAACGAACACACGAACAAAACTTATATGGCTGAACACACGGAAAAACACGGGAATTCAAGAAGGCCACAAAACGATTTTAATTACAGTGGATACTGCAGACGAATGGGAGAAAAAGAAGCAATATCACTTGGAGGGGAATCTCCTCGGTTGTCACTCTAAGTGCTAATTTATGACTCGGCCGGCGGACAACTAAAGGAACGCTCTGAGGGTGGTTTGAACAGCCATGGTGACTGGAGAATTAGCAATTTTTTCAGCAGTGAATGAATTTTTAATGCAATTTTTTTTTTTTTGTACTCAAAACCTTCCAAGCCCATTAATAATGAATTTTAGAGTTAAATTTACTGAAATATATTGAGTAAAGGTCCAAATAGTATTATCTAGTGTCATCTATCTACGTCTAAATGAGTAATAATAATGATTAGTCAAAGCATTCAGCTATTTTCTTATTTAATTCAATTGCAGCAGCAACAGCAACAGATCACTCCCATTATGATTATCATTAATAACTGCCAATTATTCAGCTTCTACCTGAGGTAGAAGCAAAAGATTTTTCATCAACTGAAAGGGAAATGAACAAGCATCGCAGTGATACCAGGAACTCCAAAAACTGGCCCGATTTCACTCCACCTCTTGTAAATATTTTAGGTCAGCGGCTGGTATCACACTGAGCGCGATAAGTCAGTGTCGCGCTGCATATGGGCATATGTGAATCCGCACATAAAAAAAATTATTGTATCTATATAGTTACATACTGTGCCAGGCAGAGCCCTCCTGCCCATGGACACTCCTATGGTAGTATCCTTGCATGTGCAAGCCAGTACAAAATTGTTTCACCTACCCACTTCGATGTTCTAAGCAAAATAATGTTGCACAGAATAAAATAATAAGTACAGGACAAACATTAAAACCATGAAGGTCAGCATTGAAGTTTTTGGGGCCACTTTGGAGGGTATTTTCTCCACACAAAATGAAAAAAAAAAGGGGTCCAGTGTTATTGTCCTTGCTCAATGCTGTTTCTTTACTATCTAAAACCAATAAGGTATAGTGGTTGTAAATCTATTGCAGTTGAGCACAGAAAACATGAACAGATAAATCTCAAATTATCAACCCTGTCCAAATTCATTTTCTTTGTACTATTCACATGACTTTCTCGAACTCTCAACATGCATTTCTCGAACCATTTCATCACCATGTACCGGATCACAAAGCCACAGAATGTCTGGTCAGGCCCATTTTTTGTCTGGCCGTGTTTGCCTCAGGCTGTTGATAAGGTAAAAGAGTGTAAGACTATAGGGGTAGGTTTAAATCTGGGCCTCACTGAAGATGAATCACCAGAAGGGGGGGTAAAAGATGAATCACCAGAAGGGGGGTAACTGAGCCAGGTGGTGGACTATGGTAGACACGCTGTCTGTATTGCAAGGAACAAATAACCATAGCCCACATGACATGATATACACACACCAATGTGGCCGGGTAGTAACACGCTGTCTGAAAAATAATAGATAAACTGAGGCGTGCTAATATCTAGGGTACTGTTACAATCGGACCGCATTAGTGTCACGGTGGTTATGTGCCCTTAGCAGTCCTCTATTCCTTTGCAATTTAAAGGCTGTCACGGAAATCTCCAACACATTTTTCAATCCCCAGAAATTCAAGTTCTCCATGTTCAACTGTAAATTTCTAAACTTCTAAAAATATGAGCACTGTAGTTCTCACCAGAATTAAAAAAACATTCAAAGACAAATCCTTAAATTGATACCTCCAGAATCATAGTTCCATTCCATTTACAAGATAGGATTTGAGAATCACTGCGTTAGGAGTGTATTTGCATTACCTGGTATGCATGTCAAATTGCGCCAATTTGAAAAATGCACAACATTCTGGTCACAAAACAATTACAATCAGCTGATCTTGATTCAAACTGGCGCAGTCTTACATGATGTGCATACTAGAGTAGAGTCGGGTAACTTCACCACTCTCAGGTAGTGCTGCTGTACTCGACTTCTCCCTCTCTTCCACTGCATGTGCTAGTTTTCTATTAATACCGGCTAATTTAAGCAACCAATCAAAATGAAGAATACAACCAAATTGCCCTACTTTCCTGTCGTATTACAGAAGTTTGGGTGTTTTTACATTTTTGACTCGTCAGAAAATTTTGCCACCATCTGGGGAAATTCGCCACCAGTATTGGGGAAATTCGCCACAGCTGGATAAGGCTTGGTTTAAATGTTTTCTTTGTTTTGTTGTGAGTTCTTTTTGTTTGTTTTTAGTTTATTTTTATTATTTCTTTTAAAAGTCAGTAGAAGAAGTTAAATCCACGTTACATTTCTTCACCCATCCCCTGCCCCTCAAACATACAAAATTTCTAGCTGCCCCAGCATGTTGGACCATTTTTTACAGCTTCAAGAGCTTTTTCTAAATCCTCATGAGTGTACTAATCATAGATATATTCATTTGCTCTACCCATTATGGTTACAAAGAGTAGCTTGGATCTACAAAATTGGGAGGTGTAGCTGGCAAATTTCCCCTACAGTAGTGGCGAATTTCCCCAACTAGATCAATTATTTTACAAACACAGTTTTGAATTAAAAATACAGTCTCACAATGATATAAACCATCAAATAATTCTACTTAATGAACAAGCAAGCTAATAAAAGCAGTTACTAAGCAAATGTGCACAATAATGTGACAAATAACAATAATCAATGTCAACCCCAGCCAGGCAAAATGTAGGCAGTGAAACTGGAAAGGCAAGAAAAGAGAGGGACCACATACGGTCGCACTGATGTCGTCACACAGGACATGCTGTTGTTTTCGTACATCGCTTGATTAATCTGATTGGCTTATGAAACTGCACAGTTGAACTTTTTTACTATAAACAGGATGCCACTTGAGCTCACCCAAATGTAGGTAAAACGAGTTTCTAGTTGGAATTAGAGAGCAGGTGGTGAATTTCTCAGTCTGGCGAAGTTACCCAACCCTACTTTTAAGTGACGTGAACACTCCCCTAATGCATTGACTTTCCAAGTCCTCTAATTATTTACAGAATTTGGTCCAAACTAATACTCACTTCTGAAGTATTAATTTGAACCAAGATTGGTCCATTTTAACAGTCCAGAATGGAGAGCAACTAAAATTGGCCAATCTTAGTTTTGGTTCAACTATTAGTGCAATTTGAAATGATGCCCATACCAAGAAACTTAAAAATCCTCCCTAACACACTAACCCTCTCGTCCTCTAATTGTCTACAGAATTTGGTCCAAACTGATATCCACTTCTGAAGTAGTGAAGCATCACTTTGAGCCAAGATCAGTCAATTTTAGCTGCATTACGTCCAGAATAGAATGAAGTGGGTGACGTGAGACAATTAAAGTCAGCGAATTTTTGTTCAAATTGATGCAATTTGACATAGATTGTGATAGATCTAGACACTACCTTCTTTCTGCGGTCCCAGTCTGTTTCTACTATGGCCACCCAGCACATATCGATTACTGCCTTCCAATTATATAGCGACATGGATATGATTGCTAATATGTCTGTCTATTTGCAAGGACAAAATGATGGAGATTTAATACTGTCAATATGACTATGACTGTGTTGGCGTTGTCTGAGTGTTTCAAATGATTTATAAACTTTTTTGGTTGATTATTTATTGGTATTGTGTTGTCTAGTTTAGCATGTGACACAATCATGTGACCGAGACGACAATTAATATATGAGTACATACTACACATAAATGGTATAGATCTAGCAGTATCATAGTGCCACACTATTAAGTATTAAGCATGATGAACAATGTAAAAAGAACATACCAATACATGCAGAGAATGCCCCCCCCCCCAACCCCCATAATTATCTAGATGAGAAAGACAACAGAAGGAGACATTACGTCACATCTCTCATTTCTTGAAGTACATGTAGATCTATGTCTCTTGCAGGAAAAGGCAGCAAGGCATAGGAGGAAGGTATAATAAGCTTATGAATAAATATCAAATACTTATATACTTAAATATATATTGAGTAGGCCTATGTATGTTCAAAAGACGAACTGTAGCAATATTCTGTCGTTTTCTCTCATAATTTAGCTTTTAGTATTCTAAGCTAGCCAAAGTGTTAAAAAGCGTTGTGACTCTTTTACATAGATATAAAACAGGAAAAAGGAGTACGCCCTAAACAAAAAAAAACAAAACAAAAAAACTGAACAATCGTAATCACGCCCCTAGATAATTGGAAGGCCATGCTCGATATATTTTCCACTTGTCGGTAACACTGATATCAGCATGAAATGAAATAAATATTTGGTATTACAGAATACATTCTAATAGCCTTATTCCTTATTAAGTGACCAAGCACAGTCATCACAGTATCAATATATGCCATTTGTACCAGGACCCCAAAAAGATGGTAGTGCCTAGATCTAGATCTATAGATCTAGATCAAATTCTAGATCTAATGCGCATACTGAGTAACGCTCCCCTCCCAACCCTGTTTCCACGGGATCCCTCTAGACTCTAGATCTAGACTAGATTTATAGATCTAGATCTATAGATCTAGACAGTGATCTAGATCTTGAGTCTAGATCTAGATATCTAGATCTATATTCTATATTATATAGATCTAGATCTATAGATCTAGACTCTCTAGAGACTAAGAGAGTCTCTAGATTTTGAGATCTAGACACTAATTCTGGTCCTGATCTCTATCTAGATTTCTCCAGTAGTCTATAATTTACCTTTGATGCACATTGGCGCCGTCGGTTTTTCTTTTCCGGCCCTTCATTACTGTTCTGTTATTTGCTGGATAGCGGTCGACCTAAGTGTCGTCTGGAAGACTCTCACTTTGTTTTGATCTTGCCGCAACGTGCTTCCTGTTGGTTAGAAATGTGTTATAAACGTAAATGTTAACAATATGGCAAAACCATATCCCAATACATGCCCTACACTGGCAGGGTCATTTCTATGAATCTTTGAAATCTCTTATTTATGCTGGTATTTGAATACATTTTCAGTTATTGAACTCCAGTTTGTCTTATGATGATGAATTGTATAATTCCTGTAAAACTTAGAAATAAACACAATGCGCTGTGATGCTTGAAAAAAAAAAAAAAGCAATCATTGGCCTAGCAGTGTTTGAAAACACTCATGCGTTAAAAAATCTCATTCTTCAGAAAAATGGCAAGATGATTAGATCTATTTCATACTAATTCTACCAATGTCTTCGGGAAGTTTTGTATTGCTGTTTTAGTTTTGAAAATATATATATTACATATTTTGTAGATAATATCAATGCTAGATCTAATTCTCGCGATGAACCGGTGAGTTGTTTACATTACTATAGAGACGTTTACAAGATGGCGGCGGAAGTGGAAGAACGAAATGAAACTGGCCAAGATTCCCATCGCACATCCCTTCTCGAAGTTATCGAGGATCGGAATCGGGCGATGAACAAGGTGTGTAAAACAAATGGTTTTAGAGAAGCAAAATGATTACAGAATTCAACCCATCTTCTTTATGTAATATATCGAAATTTCCAGTGGCATAAATGTGGTTTTATATCGATATTCTGAAATCTGAAATCCTTCCCACGCCGTCATAGATCTACGTCGCACAGGACCATCACAATCTTCTTCCATTCTGATTTTCGCTGTGCTGTTTCTATATCGATATTGGATGCCTGGTAATACTAGCTGTAGAAGTTGTAGGCTCCTTCTGTCTCGTGAGACAATGGCTGCATGCTGCTTAGTCACTTCAGTTTCGTTGTCTCAATCGATGAAGTGTTCCACAATAACAAGCAGTATTAGTGCACTGTCCATGAGGCAAAATGTCTAACAGAAGGACGCCTTTAGCATCTCAGAACATGGTAGCCATAAGTTTTTTTTGCCAAATGCTGCACGTTGAACTTCTTTATGAATGGAGATGACAGATGATTCCAGGTCATGGAATCCCTTTTTGTTTCTGGCATTGCATGATTCACCCATGTCTCATCACTAGTTATCAAATTTCGAGGAATCTTTCATGATTTCCTTGGAAGTCACCACCAGCTCCCATTTCAGCTAAAGATTCTCACCACCACTACCACTTCGTCTGAACCGATTCAGAAGGTTCTGTGAAAACTGATTTCCTGCACCTTATGATCCTCTGTCAACTGTTTTGGAACCCACCAAGCTGAAACTTTCCAATAACCCAAGTCCACATAGAAAATTTCAGACACAATGCTCCTTAAAGGGGTAGTGCAACATCATTTTGTTGCGTCAAGTTCCTTTTTGTTTTTGCCTCAGATGAAATGTTACGATTATTGTAAACCCACTGACATACAAATTAGAAGCAGATGGCTTCTTAAATTTGCGATTTTAACAATTAAAGAGATGGGATCGTTCGGACCGCTCGGTTTCCTGTAACTGACCGTAGACCGGGCGTGACGTCATCTTTTTCAGAACGCATGCTGATGGGACGATTGAGTGGGTCTATTCAGTATGTAAACAATGGTGTATTTACTGTATTGTGTGACTGAGAACAAACTGTCGGTCGCAGGATAGTCGGGAGTTTTTAGGAGCTCCTTGTTGCTCTGTGATATTTCTCATCCTGTCACTTGAACTTGGGATTTGTCGCTCCAATTTGAAATTATCGCCATAATAAGTATGCGCAGCTCAATAGACACCTCTTCAAAAGGTAAAGGAAACTTTACCT
>JBCEWB010423932.1:0-20252 GCA_039654565.1 Peronia peronii | reverse complement strand
TATAATACTCCATATTTTGACCCAGAACTGAACAATAGTGATTTGAGTAGCAGGGGACGTGTTCGACAATAAAATGCTATTTTAGGTTGTGTCCAAACTGGGAGACAAAAAGTTAAAGAATTTCAATCATGATATGACTAGATCAAGAGTTGTCCCATACTTCAACAGTAAGTTAAATATAGTTTTCAAGACTGAAGCAAAATCGACATAGCTGTCAAGTTCATAAAATCAATTAAGTAACAAAACTAAATTTAACAAAAACACCTTCATACACTTTGCCCCAATCATAAAGTTAGAAATTGCTAAAGTTTACCGTCTAAGTGATGTTTTGCTTGGCGTGGTCAAATTAGGCATGATTTCTTTCTTCTGTCTATCAACCATGGCATCAGCCTCTGTCTGGACCTCAAAACCATTCATTCTGTCAGGTTTAAATACCTATACAAGAAAAAATTCAGTTACAAAATATAGAATTTGACATGACTACATACTTTAACAAAATAAAAACAAAAAGGCTCTTTTTAACAATATTTTCACTTAGGCAAAAAAGTAAATAACACAGGATTCAGTACGGGTGCCTGACAAATAAAACAAAATTTTTTTTTTTCAAAAATATAACCAAAAAAAATATTCGATGCACTGGCTGGCATAAGACAAAATAAGATGAACATTTATCGTCAAAAGAAAGTTCCATTCACAGTTGATGAGACATTGTAAGGTACACCTACATAAAACATGTGGACATACATATCACCGATAGCACCAAAACAATGCAGACCCAAGAAACATTGCCTTAGCTTGATAAGCATATTACTGATGGCCAAAATGAATTTCTGGGTAATGTTACAATTAGTACTTATATGTAATGCCTATTTTTTAAACAAATATTTTAACTGATTATGATGTGAGTGTATAGTCTGCCAAAATTATGAGATGGCCATGTCAAATGAAATTAAGAAACTAAATTTGCCATTCTGTAAATGATAGGGATGTCAAACTGTTTTCATCATGGGCATAATGTTTACGTGCTATGAACTTTGATCTCAATCTTCAAACAGCTACCGAATAGCATGTACAAAATTCTATTTGGGACTTGTATCACACTAAACATTACTGCAAAACAGCGACTGCCTTGTGGACTTAGCAAAAGTCGGCAGCTGATCCGCCAAAAATAGAAAAGTCGGCGATGACTGCCTAAAGTCAGAAGTTTGACATCCTTAGAATGATAAGTTTTATATTGAAAATCAAAGAATTTAGCAGAACTCTTGGGTCTGACACTCTCTTGGTTTGTTACAACACTGAAGCGCATCATCAATTAAAATCTTTCTTCAAATTTTGAAGTCATACTTAGGAGTATACATACATATTTTTTGGTCTGTTGCTCACTAATACTGTTGAACAAGACATCTAAGCAGCGAGGCAAGATACCCTGGTCTTGAGGTGTTCCTGTCATTGTGTAAGTTTTACCAGACCCAGTGATGCCATATGTGAAAAGAAGACCTGTCAGGAGTGAAGGTATGAAAACATACAGTCGAGCTATGGTTCTCTTCTGTAACCAAAGACCAATCTCAAATTTATCCAAGTACTTTTTATTTTCAGATAGAAGAACACACTGTCGGTCCTAAGATCAACACATTTCAGTTAAATATTTCAAATACAAGTTTTTTTTTCATTGAAATTAAGTGCAGGCTGGGCCTGAGATAGCTACACTCTGAGGACAAAAATCCAAAATAAATCCAAAAACCAAGAAATCAATCTGTTTCTCACCATTTTTGCCAGCAACTAAATCCTCCACCAAAGGCAATGCTGTGAAGTCAAACACTGCCTTTTGGGATGCAAACTCATCAAATACATGCTGGAAGGTGTACTGGTACTGAATAGCAAACAAAATTGATGAATTAAACATAAGTTTGACAAAAAAAACGAACAGTTAAATTTATTTTACCTCCAGTTTCATCAGCTTGTGAACAAACGAAGAAAATTTTAACCTTATTTTATTTTCAACACTTTATTCCTGCCCAGAGGAAAAAATGGAGAAGTACAGCCATTTCTTTCTTCAAGTATAAGTTTCATAAATGAATACATTGAGGTCAAACTGTTAGTTGCCAGGACAGAAAAAAAGTATGGTGAACAAAGAAAGCCTGTCAGTCCTGTATACTATGTGTAGAAATAATTAGTTCAAAAAAGTCTAAAAGAATAAAAGAATTTAAGCCAAGCAGCTGCTGTAAAGGGCAAGACAGAACAAATACATCAAAATGCACATTCTCTTTACCTCCTTCACTTGTCCATTTCTGGCCACAGCATTCTGAAGAACAGAGGAAATGAGATTATAGCATGCCAGTTAAACTTTATGACAACAAAAATTACAAAACATGAATTAATAACTCCTGTGTCTGAAAGGGCCTCCTAAGACAAATTCTCACATGAAGAATGACAGAATCACTATCCTGGGTACATGAGAAATATCTGCAATCTTTCACAAAAATTATTTAAAATGCTACACAGAGCAAGTTTCTATTCCTTCGTCTAAGACTGAGAAACCCAAAATATTCAAGAAAGATAAAATTGCTTCATGAATATTTAAATTTCAAATCACTGCTGTTGCAACAGACTGGCGAAAGATTTTGTATAACTGCTTGACAGCTGAGCCAATATTGCATCTGCCAAATTTAGTGACACAGTCAATATCAATTGCTCAGTCTACTGCTACTACCCACCCACCCTTGGTTCTGTCTGTTATGCAGCCATCCTCCACTTTGCGACATGCAATCAGAAGCATTGACTGTTACTGAATGTTACATGAAGACACAGACTTAGTGTCTTATTACTATGTGTACCTGCCAATCATCAATTTGGAGCATCTATCTATCTAAAAAAAAATCTGCACATTAGTGCAAATGTGGTCAATGGTTGGAACATCTGATCAAAGAGTGATTGGTAATAGACTGCCCTTGATGTATACTGTACATTCTTATACATGAGAGACCACTTTTTGGATGTACTTTGTACTGTAAGCAGCTAACTTAAACTGCCTAAAATTTCATATTCAACCTTATCACTTGAGAAAATTAAGTAATTGATCTTAAAACTGCCATTGAAAACTTACTATTAATTCCCACCAGCTCTTTCTCTGATATTTCCTTCAAGAATGAAACCTAACGGAATAGCCAGCAGCCAAGTCAAAATAAATACTATGCAGAAGAACTTTATTCCCATGCAAAATCAATTTTAAGACTTTTAACAGATTCTGATTTACTAAGAAACTAATCTTTCCATTAAACTAACAAGAAAGCTGCAATATCATTATTTTTCTGCACTTTGAAACATCAGAAGATGAAACAAGTTGAGAGCCAGACACATGCAAAGTCTGAGAAATCACATTGTAAGAGAGAAATGAAAGGCGACTTGAAATGATTGAAGAAAAAAAAAAATCCAATGATGAGCTTTTACTTATTCCCTTCAAATGCTGCAAACACATTGAGAATATCTAATTAAAATGACTGGAAAACACCCTAATTAATTTAGAAAATATATTGAATCTACTTGTGGATGAGAAGATTCATCAAAATGAAATTATAATTTTTCTATTCTGCTCATCATGTCAAAAAGTAGGCCCACATTTATAGTAAGTGCAAGACACTGGCACCAAACAAAACGTTCCCAAAGTAATCCTCAAAATAAGTACAGATTTCTTACTAATTTTTGGCCATGTATTTGCGTCCTTCCTGGCAAAAGATTTTCCGAGGATAAAATCTAAGTTTCATTTCTTTTTTTTTTTTAACCTTGTGAATTATCCCACCAAAGCTAATTTTTACAATGTTAAGTAACACACATACACACCTCTTAAAAATTTGTTTCTTTTGTGTACTATATGAATATTTTAGCTTTAGAATTTATACATCCTGAAAACAGCTTATTTATATTTTCTATCTCAGGATTTTTCTCTCATTGAACTGAACCAAGCTTCTCCTGGCATTTTAATGAAGATGAGGATCTTTTTCAGAGATGACATTTTTTTCCCCCAAGAAAAAGTTGTTTTTTAATTTAAAATTCATATCAGTATAAACGACTTTCCACTGGTTTAGTTCTAGAATTTACGGGATGGGCAGAAATCCATTTAGATAGTAAAAATATGATAAGCGGAATAATAAATTGAATGTTTAGTTTATTATAACTGTTGACAAGTCGTATGTGAGAATGGATACATGTGTTAGTTGAAAATAAGGTGTAACATATTCCGTGCTCTTGTTTGTCTTAAAAGAAAAGATAATTCTAAACATGCTTTACAAGCACAGCATTAAAAATTGCGATGCTAACTTGTTGCAGGCTACAAGCACTGAACAACACCAATACTATCGCACGAGATAACCACCTACGGGAGGTTGAAAGACAAAATATACGTATACTATTTTCTTTTTTTTTTGTTATATTTATAACCATTTCAATTACTAGTAACTGAAAGCAATAAAATTTAGAACCAACAATAATGTCTCAAATCCATTTTAGAGTAACATCAACATTTAATGTCTTTCAGGAATAAAAAAAATTGATGTTGAAAAGATATCAACATGCAGTTCCACAGGCAACAGCGAAGAAAATTCAGGAGTTCCACAAGACTTGGGGGGGGATGACTGTTAAACATAATAAAAAGCGATGCATTTAATTTTGTTGGAGATCCAAATTTTTCCCACAGCTGTCCATTCATTACCTCTGGTGGAAGTAGCTGAACAACTGTATCACCCAATGGTTTTGTGCACAGTGGCTCATCTGGATCTTCAAGAGGGCGCAAACGACAGTATACCTGAAGAAAGAACACAGTGAACCCAGTTTATTCAGTTATCTTATTAAGCTCCAGAATATGTACAGAGGAGGGTAAGAATATCATATACAGCTGGAAAATGAGGATGTTTGTAATTATGGAGTACATACATTCCTCCACAGGGGAAAAATAATGGTTGAAGCTCGTCCTCAATCAGCATGAGTCATACCATGGCTCATACCCCACTGAGAAAAGTACTGATGGCATTATAATGAGCTGTGGTCTTTTCGAGTGCATCTGAATACATAAGTTTGGCTCATAAACTTACTATCTATCATACAATAAATATTAGTAGGTATTGGCTAGCCTTGATCATACAGTACAGTAGTCTCCATTTAAGAATCTGCCACCTAAGAACCCCGCCTGTCAAAGAACCTGCCTTTGCTGCAAAATTAGAACTTTTCTCTACAATTTACTTGCTTAAAAACCAGCTCCCAAATTATAAATCTGCCCAAGAGATCAGTGTCGGGTCAGGACGCGCAGCTACTCATGGTGTAATTTCCCGTCAGAATGTCCATTTGAGTGAAACCCACAGGGCTATGCATGAAGTAAATTGGGGAGCGGGTGGGGGATAATAGGAAGATGAAGAGGGTGATGATGTATGACTGTGTAATCAGGCCAAACATAGATTAGCCCATAACCATTTAATGATTAAATCATTTGACAATGTGTGGAGCAGCACCCGTGATTGGTTTTGTGTAATACTATAAGGATGAATAAGCTTCCTGACTGGTCAGCTGTTTTCCTACTTGAGTTTATCTAATTTTAAATTCAATACCAACCTGAGCCTCTCGTGCGATTATCTGTAACACAACTCTGTCATAAGCCCATTATGTTTTCATTAAACAATCATGATATTCTCACCTGGAAACACTCAATGTTGGAAAGAAATTCACATTATAGTAATGATTACCGATGAAATTACAAACCAAGAAAGATCAGAAACTGTTAGATCTATTTACAAATTATGCATAGCAAATAAAACTGTTCTTTATTCGCACTGATAAATTTTCAACAAATAAGGGATGGTCACAGACAAGCAGCTTAAGTTTTTTCAAATTCATGATTGGCTTTGTTCTTTTGTCATAACAGAAAGTAAGTGGTCAGATGGATTGCGTGGGTTTAATCCCCCAACAAGCCTGCTTCTTTTTTTTTTTGTCTTCCCGTGACTGGTTGTATTAGACAAAGATCACTGCACTATGTTCAATGAAAATTTCATAGTCTAGCTATCTCACAATGACCCAATGGGCAGATTACACACTAAAGACATATAAAATTCAACAAAATTAATCACAATCTACAAAGATCAAAAACAGCAATACGATGAGCACCCCTCTCCCACACACATACATAGAAAAATGTGGCCATCTATACTTAGCCTATAAATCTCAGGACTGGATTGTGATGCAACAAGAGTCTGTCTACTAATTGAACTGTGGTCTCTACATGTGACTTTCATGTATTTCTGTTACAATGGATGCATTCACAACATGAAAGTGATCATGTTGTGGTGATCAACACTATTTATTTAATTTCACTTTTGTCACTGGTACATGACATGATAGAGACACCCAGCTTTTTTTTTTCATTGTTGTTGTTTACATTATGTCCAGAATACATTGTGTTGTCAACAATCACCTACAACATGGGGTTATCATTGTCTAATTTATGAGAGTGTTTACAAGAATGTCAAACAGAGCAAAGCATGAGGATAGATTGATTTACTTTCACTTTCAATGAATCTTGAACTTGAAGACAAGGAAGTTGTACTCTGTTCACATTTGATGCGATTTCAGTTATCAATATCATCATGTGGCCAAATCTCTCATCACATGGAGATTCCAAACTGGTTCTTTAATATCAAATCTACAGAGGAATATATAGTCATGTTTCATTTTTTTATTCTTTCTTCTAATAAAATCTCCGAATTTGCGAAATGCCAATCCTCCCTATCTTGCTTGTAAAGAAATAATTTTCCCTGAAAGTGACAAGTAAAACCACGAGGCAGCATGCCGAAGATCGAGATGGTTAAACTGGGCGCCCGACTAGCTTTTAGTTTGTTCAACCAAATGTCCGCCGGATCCAGCTACACACTGATGGTTAAATGTTTGTGTAATACTTAGGCAATAGGCTAGGCCCAGGTAAAACAACCTGAGGTGGGGACGGTGTATCTTAGTCCATGCAGATGGAAGTAAAGCCGTTTGGGCAATACATGCCGGGTGGGGGAGATAAGGAGTAATCTTTACCGTGTTACGGAATATTCTGCGAAATCGTAGCGGGCGTAGACAATGATCTGAGAGTGATCATCAATTAAACCATGTTTACTGCTTAGCCTATACATTGCAGCATATCACTCTAGCTTTCAGCACAGAGGAAAAATAAAACAAACAAAAAATGAATGAAATAAATTGAAAAACACATGCACAGGCTTTGGAAGGGGACGCTTATCAGGGGAAATATATATAGTAACGATAAGTCAATGTTATATGGATTGCCCTCCTTGTTTTATGGTCTCTGGTGGGAAATTCTGATATTAAGAAATAAAAGTCCTGAGGTCTGTTCCATAGCCAAGCACTCCATGAGCAACTTGCTTGTGCTTGTGCCGCAGCGTTTCGTAGGTAAGCACTCGCAAGCTTTTTGCCTCGCTGCTTGCCAAGCACAGCAACAAGCACATCCATTGAGGTGCTTTCTCTTAGCAAGCAAAAATGGCAGCGCTCATCATGCTCAAGACAGTAAATGACATTGATGATTTCAGGGGCAGCAGGTGTGACGTAGCAGTTTCGAGTTCGGCTCTCCGTGAAAACATCAGTTCCGATTTTTTTTTCCCAGTCGACTTCTTGCGTGGAATGCCCGACCTCTAGCTATTTCAGACTGATAAATCATGAATGTTTAGGACGTACTTGAAGACTTCTTAGCCGTTAAAAATTGGATGGAACGCGGAAATTTCGATATCCGCTCAAAATTCACCAAACTCAAATGAAAACTTATTAAATAATTCCAGAAATAAGATATATTTAGCTATTTTATTGTCATGTCATCTAAGTCTATATCGAACATAAATTCCAATCACGCACCAGAGGATTGCCGAGCAACCATAAACAGCTGTTTTGTGCTTGCAAAGCACTCCGTTCCGTAAGTTGTGCTAGCCAAGATTGTGCTTGGTAAAGCACACGAAGCGCTGCGCTTGGCTACGGAACACACCTCTGGTCCCTTCGATTTCTTATTCAGAGTTCCAATGCATCTGCACTAGATCTAAAATATGCATGTCACACACTACATGCTAGATCTAGATATTTTCTATGGCCGTTGCTATACGGATCGGGTCCGCTTAGTGTTACTTTGCTATCTGGACCTGGTCTGTTTAACCTAAGTGTTACGGGTTTACTTAGTATCCTATAGTGGGATCAGTTTTTGAGGCAGAGAAAAAAGACCAAATATCAACAAAAATACAGGAATTAAAGTAGAATTTTCAGTTACATTGACAGGATGCATCAGTGATAGGTCTAGATCTACGTGTACGATGTTTTGCGGTCTGACTGAGCCGTGTACAATGTTTTGCGGTCTGACTGAGCCGATATGTAGACCTACTTAGCCTCTGCGTAAATGGGTTAGATCCAAAGCTACCATAAGTATGGTAAGTATGTTTAGAGCTTTGTCTATTGTGTTATTGTTGAAATTCATTTATGGCATATCCTTCTAATATGTTTATGTAGTGGTACTACGTTTATGACTTAGAGGTACAAGCAGCGTAAAACTCCTACAAACAGCAAAACAACAAGTACACACACACAATTCATACACCTATTTACACGCACATGTATACTAAAATGCACTGAATTCACTATTAATCATAGTATTAATGCTTTGTTGGCAACAATTTAAAAGCTGAGCAAGTTTGAATTGTAATGTAAAACAGAAGTCTAGTCTTGGTCTCCTTGTCATAAAACTCTCCTGGAGACCTGAAATCTTGATCGGTCAACGTTCTTGAACAGATTTCCCAGACATCAGTGATCATAACTGTTATTCTTATACCTTCCAATCCTAAGAAGGTAGGATTATCTCGGCTGGGTATTTTTGTGGGCAGAAATTTGTAATGTGGAAATTTTGCACGACAGCGATACTCCGCCTACTCTTCATCAATTTGTAATCGTCATCGGCTGTCAAGGTTCTTTAATTTTTAATGTGTGTAACATACACACAGACCTCTGAAATATATTCACGCTTATTCAAAAAGGCTAGACATCGGGCTTTTCTACCCAGAAGCTGCCAGGGGACCGTTCAGTCACTGAAAAAATGCAGGTTTTAGATCTTCGTGTCCTTCCATCCCCCAGTGGGAGGACCCACGAGTCGAACTCACAACCTCACCGACTTGAGTAGTTTTCACGGTGGAGCAGATGCCAAACAACATGGCCACGGCGACCCCTCTGCAATGACGGTAGATGGCTGTCTATAAAAATTTATTAGCCTTACTCTCGAATTAAGTAACTTTGAAGTTTGCCCCTGTTTGGAAAACTAAACATTGTCACCATGAAGTCCGCTGCTACCTTTGATCACGTCTGACTAAGCAATTACAATGTCGGGTTTCACACCCCTCTAGGGAGGACGGTGCCCACCGCACATTCAGATACTCGGGATATATTGTTATATTGTTTGAAGAGATGTGTGTACTTCCGCCATCTCTTTTGTTGACATGACCAATACAGTCATTGTAAATTGTCGTCTGGAGAGAGTTACCTAAACTCAGTAAGGAGTCTCTAGTACTGGTTTTCCTCCATTGATGATCAAATAGTCATTGTCACTTGCTATTTTGAATGTCATGTGCGACTGTCGCCTTAATTCAGATATTAGGAATTGTGTCTGGGTTCAGTGGGTACACAGCTCGTAGCTTTGAATAACTAATTTCTTCACTTATAAACATATTTGGAGCGCCTAACTGACTGATTGAATGAACAAATGGATGGATGGAAGAATAAGTGAATAAATAAATAAATAAAATTCATGTTCTTTTTCGGTTAGAACATAAAATACACCAAACAATGTCGACCATATGCGCTTCAAATTAAGCCATTCATAATAAGAAGGTTTATCCAGAACCTCGTATCAGCATGCCGCTCTCTCAAACTGGGAATGATGAAACCACGCAACAGCTGATCAGCACACCAGGTGAGGGCTGAGAGGTTTCATCACGCCAAGATATCATGATGGCAAACATACGAGGTTTTTTTTATTAATTTTATTAAGTATTTTTAATAATTTCCATTGCAGATTTTATATCCCGCTTTAACACAATGTGAAGATCTAGGAGAAGACATGATTAAGCCAAAAAAACTTTTTCGAAAAATTTGTGGGTTACGAGGTTTCATCACCCCACCAGCGATATGATGAAAATGCGGTCCCAATATCGATACTGTGATTATTGCCTCAGCGGTATGCACAGCCGAGGGTTCCAGCTGGGTAGGGCCAGGGGTTGGTCTAGTTCATTTTACAGTAATCGAGATAGATCTAGATTCTATATATATCGCTGAGGCAATAATCACAGTATCAATATATGCCATTTGTACCGGGACTGCAGTGAGAAGGTAGTGCCTGAAAATGTGGCACCCAAATCCACAAGAGATAGTTGGCTGTGACTGGATGCTTATCAAATGGCATTTCTAAACATAGCTCCGGGTCCGTATAGCCAAAAAAATCTATGGGGACCAGAGTCCGTATAGACTAGAGCAGAGCCACTTTGATTTCCTATATGATTATATCTAACACCAAAATCTAGATAGACTAGATCTAAATTTGTCTAGGCCTATATTGTCTAAATCTAGTCTAGATCTAGCCTGACATCTAGATTCTACCATCTCTCCAAACGACCAAACGTTTAGACATGAAGACAACAAAACTAAGAACTTTTGTGAATTCTTACCTCTACCGGTTCATACTGATATGGGCTCATTCGTTTCCGTGGAGTTTTTCCTCTCCTGAAAGAATATGAATTGTAATGTTAAAGTAGGCCTATCCGACCCATGCATAACAGATCTAGATGTAGAACTAGAAGAATATCTAAGACATGCTATTCCTTATCATTTCCCCGCGCTTCGTGCAACATCGCAAGGGCAAGATTGAAACCTCGACCGGCCATTCCGGGATTCCCTCAATGTAAAAAAAACACCATGACAACAATAAAGTAAACTAAAGTCATTGACGGGCACTTACTGAGGCTTCATTCCTGCCGTGTTATAGTCAGCTATGCTGATTCCAAAAACAAATAAAATGCACTATCGGTACATCAACAACACTCTCTTGTTTCGCCTGGTGTATAAATTTATGGTAGGGGTTCAGCTGAAAATTGAAAAGGATTCTCTTTCCGGTTTTTGAATTTGGTGCTGAGTTGCCAGATTTTTCAGGCCTTTGGTTTCAAAAATGAAGAATAGTCGATCTGGCAAGTAAAACTGACTGTAAGTTTGACATTGCTTTGAGTTCTCAGGCTCCTTCATATACATAGGCCTATCAACGAAAGAGGAATGAGGTGAGGCAGAATCACTGGCATGCCGGGAAATTATCGCATATCTTTGGGACCATCGTGGGCACCATCGTCATGTTTGTTAAAGCCACGATACATTCTCTATGACTTCAGCCTGGCAGTAAATAAGCTAAAGATGGTCTCTCTGGCCGCTGACGACTCATATGTCAGTAATCTCCCTTAGCAAAGTTTGGGCGGGGGGGGGGGGGGGGGTCACAAATACCTGCAATAATTCTTCTTTACTCTCTATTCTTCTTTCAAAACTGAAAATACTGTGCAAGAGAGTGAAAATTTTACGTGGACAGGTTCTGTGAATAGTGCCAATGCCCTGAAAGTTAACCGGCAAAGAAGAAGAGAAAGAAAGAAATGAAGAGAGAAATTAAAAAAAAAAAAAAAGAGAGAAATAAAGAAAGACCGAAGCAAAGAAAAAAGAAAAAAAACGAAGAAAAGAAGGACAGAAAGAAGAAAGAAAGAAACGAAAACTAATACCGGCATGTCTGACTCTCAGCTATGGGCCTTCCTGTTATCCATTTGTTTGTTTGTTTGTTTTTGGCCTTTGTTCTCGGCCTTTTATGGGACTAAAAAAAATTATTGTTTTGATTTTAAACTTCCAAAGGATATCTAAAAAGAGATCCGGGTTAGTTTTCGTAAACCGTTTTGAAAGATGGCAATCTGCACTAGATAAGGTGGCTTGTGGAGTTTTCCCCGCAGAAAGAACGGAACTTTTTTTTTGGTATCCAAAAGCAGGAGTTACAGATAAATCACTTAAGTAGGCCCATTAAAAGATGAAGGAGGCAAACAATAGTTATTATCGAATGAAACATATATATGGAGATTCGTTTATTGTGTTGCTTCCCAGAAACAAAGGGTTATTTAGCCATAAGTTGTTAGCTATATTCTACGCGCCCGCAAACTTCTTAATTAGCCAGATATGCTTCTTGCCGCTGTCTACTCTGCCACATTGAAGGTAACTTAGAGGCAATCCACCCCCTCTTAGTAGACCCACTCATTTTGCGGTTTCATTTCAGTCTCTCTCCCTTGCGTTCGAGTGGCTGGCTTGGTATACCACCCATTTTTATGTTGTTATCCGAGAAAATCGGGGAAGTGCCGTCTCAACCTTCAAGGCTCTTTCTAAGTAGGCTGGAATAAATAGATGTAGCAGGCCTAAAGTAAGTAAATATACAGACCACACTGTTGTCCGCTGCTGATATTCCTGCGTTGTTTTGGAACATCCTCTTGATCATATGTCAGTGGTGCATTTCAAGCCATTAATGTCTACCAGTGTGTGACGAAATGCGTGCATTGTTTGTACGCATTTTTTTTTTTTTAAATTGACCCAGACGGCTTTAGCTACAGGCCTAGTTTCTTTACTTTTCGTTCTTGGCCCATATCTATTTTCCATACTATTTTTGTACTAATCGGAACTTTACGCGTTGGCTGAAGGGATCTTGTCGGGCTGGCAAAGACTACAGACTTCGTACAGCGGATCGGAAAGTAAATAGAGCGGATACTTGATGCGATGCTCCTAAATTCAGTTATACCTTAAAATTTTTACACAGTGAAAGAGAGTAATCTTATGAGAAGATGGTGCGCTTAATGCCAAGATTTGCCACAAGATTTTATGAATTCCTTATCAGAACAGCCGACCCTAAGGTTCCTTCAAATCTGAGACCACTATGGGAACATCCAGCCGGTAAGTGAAAATATAAATGCTGATAGCAACGCTGTAGCTCAAGTTCTGCCTCATTTTTATTTTTATTATTATTTTTTTAAAAATATTTCTCAGTATGTGACACTCTTGATGAACAGGGCAGATATTTCCATTTCCATTATTTCCATATGTCTCAAAACGTTCAGAATAATAATCAGTGACAGAATAAAATCTTATAAACGTTTCCAGGTGCTCAAGTGCCAGACATTTACAACGCAATCGTAGTAACGTATGGACTCATCATCGTTACGTTCTATAATACGTCTTTCCACCTCCTAGTGGAGTTTATCTCGATACTTATCATCCATTTGTAGCAAAAAAGCTCCAAATTCATGTGCAGTGCCTATGGTAAATTAAATACGGGTACATTTAAAAAAAAAAAAGAGAGAGAGAGAGAGAGAGAAAGGGAACTATGAATTTTGAATATTAATGTACACAAATTGACATTGTGGAGATGATAATTACATGTTTTATGGGAAAAGAGGGAAATGGGCTGGGAAGATCCAAAAGACCTGGCTATGATATAGGAAGTTTAATTTGAAATTCGCAGACTCTTTCCATTCTGTTTCACTGTGAAAATCAGCAATCTCTGCGTTCAGAAGCAATTGAGTCTTACTGGCTGCATTTATCTTCATAATTTACGTGAAATTTTGTTTACTCATTTTTTTTAAAAATTCAAATTAAAATGATTGTCATAAGTGTTCAATCAGAGGCAGGTTCCGGCATTGGATTCAGTGTGCACTTTAAAGAATAAATTCGGCTGTGTGTAATTATAACTTGCTCTTGAATATTGATACGTCGGTAATACATTGCAATTAATAAAAATAACAATACCGGTACCAGCAACAGTTTATACAAACAAAGAACAACAAGAAATGGTAGCAGAAAAATGCTATAATTTGTGAATATATTATATTTCAGGTCCCAAGACGGTATTTTTCTGGTCACCATTCGCAAAATGGGTAAGTCTGGAATAACAATAGCAGAGACGACATACTCAAAATTTGTCTTAGTTTCATTTAATCGTTAACGTGCACTGGCATGGCAAGACTACAAGGTAATCCTCAAACCCAGCCACCAATACTACACACTAGCCATGTCATAAAGTCCAACCATAATCATTGTGGCAGACACGGTGGGTCTTAAGAGGTACACAATAGAGGCACTGCAGTTATAATTGGCGTGTGTATAAGGCAATTACAGTCGACACCTAAATATCCGTCATTAAAATGTCAAAAACCAAATAAGCTACCTATACACGAGCTCATAGTGTAGAAAAGATAAACCACGACTGCAAGTTCGTCTAGAGTACAAGCTCACACAATTATAAACTCGAAAGTCTTATAAAGCCTATAGCTCTCTGTGCAGCAAAATGTATCAAACCGTATAGTCGATCGTGACCAGAATCTAGGATAAGATTTAACCTTAAACTTTTCGTTTATTTTACCGGTATCTTTGCTCTGGCAAGTTCGGAAATTGTTATAACAAGAACGGGGGACGAAGATTCCCGAGCAAATATCTGAAGGGTAACAAACGAAACAGCAGTTTAAAGTACATCTGTGGATCACTGTGTAACTATCAAAGCTCAAACCAGATGAAATATCGTATGGACATTTATACAGGAGCTAATAACATGGATAGGACGTTAGCGCAGAGAGAGAGAGAGAGAGAGAGAGAGAGAGAGAGAGAGAGAGAGAAATTTCATGCGCTAATCTCTGCAAATGCAATTTCCAAGCTCTGCAACAACTGTCATTTCGGTTTACATGTTGTTGTTTATGTGTTTGTTGTTGTTGTTTTCTAATAAGAAAACAACCCAACGATGAACAGTTTACCTGAATCCGTTCCTATGCCCATTACAAAATGCACTACATTACAGTCAAAAGTCACGGTCTGATTCTTTCATTTGGAACGCTTTTCCAACACATCAGAGGACATCTTTTTTTCATTCTTTTCGTTTCACTCTAATTTAAAGAGATAACTTTAGACACATGTTCAATAAGATTATGTCTCTATTTTTATCATTCTCGTTTTCCATTATTGTGCTATGTAATTCATACGAGAAGTTACTTTACTTTAGTTTTCTCCCTTAAAATTAACACAGTCCCTAGACCTTCTGTGTGGTGAAAGGTTGGGGAAAAGGGGTGATTTTCACCCAGCCAACTAGACAGGTCCACAGTTACACCTGAAGTGACATTGAAATAATAAGGCACAATGCCTTCTATGTATTCTCGATCATTGCACAACCTACATCCTGCACAGCAGGACATTGCACCCGTCTCAAATGCTAGCAGCATACCAGGGCTTCAAGTTCAAAGGACAAAAACTTGAGCAAAACACCAACAGTGAACTTCTATTCTGTGGGTTGGGATGAACTTTGACATGTCATGCACCATACGCATGGTCCAGTTGATATCAGGGTCAATACTGCCGATTAGACACCACGGATAAGAATCAAGCTGGGGTGGGAGAAGAAGGAAAAGGGGGAGGGGCGAGAAGAAAGGAGTCTTATTAAAAATAGGTGGGTGATATGTTTACGAAAATATCAGTGGAAAAACATGGGAGGCAGACTCTATTGTATCATGCAACTTCGTATTTTATTAGGCTTTTCAATCTTTATAGGTCAGATTATCTCAGCCGTATTGGTAACCATATCGGCCCGCGGCAAAGTTGTTAGCATCTCCATGAATTTTCAGACAATCACAAACCAGATGTCCCGAGGAACAACTTTAAAATGATTGCCAAATGGTGCGACTTGCATTTTCTGCTTCACATTTAAACTCCCTAATGATTATTTAAAAGACAAAAAAATTACATACTGGAGCAGTGCTCTGTTTTTCCCATTAACAATATTTCGTTGTTTTTTTTTCCTATTAATTTTTTTTTTTTTTTTTTACATCTTAACCTATGCTTGCCTTATGTCTTTTTGTGTGTATTTGTTTTTGTTTTTAATAAGGCAAAATCCACGTACTTTGCACTTGAACAAAATGGGCCCCTATAATGTTTTGGACTCTTTCTCTATCCCTGTTTCTTATCTCTCAGGGAATGGCAGGCTATAGACGGACCATATTATTATAGTAATCCTACTGCTACCAGGGCACTATCTATCCAGAGTTTTGGCAATCTACTTATACTAGAAAAAGCTAGCAGTTTGTTGATTTTTGACAGGGAGAAGAGAGTGCAGACACTGATAAATGAAGGTACAGTTGATTGTCCTCTCCCGGTGGAATTCGAACTTAATTTTACTATCTGCAAAATGATAATAATAATAATAATAATAATAATAACAAAATGTTTACTTCATTCACATGTATCAAAGAGCACCAGCAAAAATTATTCTTCATTTCTTGCTACACAAACTTGTTCTAATTATAAATATCAACAGAAGAGAGAGAGAGAGTGACACAAATAAAACGTAATCAGAAAGAGAAAAGTACAGATTGATATGACAGTTACGGAACTTGTATAATATTAGTATTAGCTTTGAATTTGATAAATTCGGATATTATTATTTATTGTGCCTCTGTTCTAAGAAAGTAGGACTAATTCGGCTTTAAGTGCGTGCCAAGTTTGGCAAGAAAACAAATTTGGGTAAAAATTTGGAATCTGGACATTTTGCCGAACAGTGGCGTCTCCGTCTACATTTGAATGTGATGATCTGTTCGCAGTTTTATGGGAGGGACTGGACTGTAATATACCATGGGCATATTGATTAAGGCAGACCAGAGTAAGGCCGAAAACATACTGATCGGACAATCCGACAGAAATCGGCGACAAAGTCACGGATTGAAGTTGTGCTAGAAGGAAAATACATATATAGACAAAACGGACATTGTAAATACATGTATAGTCATGTCCGACTGTCGCCGACTAGCACTACAGAGGGCAGTCGGATTGAAGCACATGTTTCATTTTCTTCAACTTGTCGGACGAACTTTGCTCACGTTGCAAAAATTTAAACCCCCCCCCCTCCCCCCCCTCTTTTTTTTTCTTCAAATATTATTTTTGATATCAGATTTGAAATTTGAAATCGAAAAATTAGATGCGGATGTGAAGTTTTTGCGATTTATTTGCCTATAAAATGGTTCTTTAATTTTTAAAATTATTTTTAAAATTCAATTTTGTCTGAGACAAACGTAGACCTAGCTGCCAGCAGTGTCTCTAATATCTCTCTCTCTCTTTCAGACACACACACACACACGCACACACACACTTACGTATTTCATTGCTTCGTTCCGAGACATGAAAATAGGCCTACCCAATAAGCTAGCCTAGTTTTCATTCTAGCTCTAGATCCAGTAAAATGGCGAGCTTTCCAGCAGGAAAAAGAGGAGAACCTCTCATAGGCTGTTCAGGATCGACCAACAACGAAATACACACTAATAAATATGTTTCACTAATACGCTATGTTTCCTTTTTTTTCCTCCGACAACCGTCTACCTTTTGGTGAAGCTATTCAGACGGACCAGTAGGCCTATGTTTTCGGCCTAGGACATCACTTGACCCCCCTGCATGTCCCGTTCAGCCGTTCAGTATGCTTTAGCTGGTTTTGCTACATCCGGAGTAGGACATTTGTTTAAATATTAGTTCCTTCAATGTGTACAGTGTTCCTATCCTGAGAAAGTAGGATTATCTCGGCTTTATATGGTGCCCACATTTGTTGAGAAGAAATTTTGTGAGTAGAAAGTTCGAAAGATTCGAACCCGGGACGTATTTTTTCACCGAGGAGCAAATGCCTAACCTCCCGGCCATGGTAGCCTTCTAGTAAGACAAGTAGAAGTCCCAGGCAACTTAAATAATCATATCCCCCCTCCCCTTTCCTTTTTTGTTACGTAATTATGCCATGGTCAGCTGTAAGGACAATGTAAACAAAAAGTCAATAAATCAATCATCAAACTTTGTGTGATCCACATTCTTCAGATCCGAAGCACGTTTACTTGTATTCGTTTCACGGTTTATCTACGGGTGATACTGATAATTAATAAAATTTTTTTAAAAAAGGCTTTATCCTGGTGGACAGTGAAGCAAAAGTGTTTTATCTCATTTAAGCTTATCTTACCATAGCCACGGTGTCCACTGACTCGAAGCCGGCCAAAGTCTATGGGTCTCCTGAAGTTGAATGAATGCCTAATGATATCTTGTATGTGATATCTCTCAGCTGTTAACAGTAGTTCGGCGTACATTTTCTGTCCATCGTAATATCTGACCAT
Source organism: Peronia peronii (assembly GCA_039654565.1). NCBI lineage: Eukaryota > Metazoa > Mollusca > Gastropoda > Systellommatophora > Onchidiidae > Peronia > Peronia peronii. The sequence continues at coordinate 2,007 of JBCEWB010423932.1, read as the reverse complement.
GATGTTCGTATATATTGTATATGTAGACCTGCCTCATTACCCTGAATTCCTGTCTCCCCTTGCCGTGTTTCTTAACAATTATATTTGCATTGGCATTTTCCTTGGCAACGCTGTTCTGGAACACCGTATCTTAGTGATAAAGAATAAGGAGTACAGATATACAAGAAGTCGCAGTCTGGGAGCCCCATGGCTGCTGCCAAAGCTCCCGGTTTTATTTTGCTTGTTGTTATTGTTGTTTCTAATTTTATTTTATTAATATTGTTTAAAGCGTAGAACTTTAAATGATCCTAGATACTATAGGAAGATACATGTGTTAGGCATGTTAAAAAATATGTGATTTTAATCTCTCTACTCTCTATTGTCATTCCCTGCCCATTCCTCTCTTGTGCATTTAGGCGTAAAATACTGGCTTGGTGTGATACATCTTTGAATATTCTTATAATTATATTCATAAAGTTCAACAAATAAATGGTGAATTGCTAATGACCATAACTCTGCTTGCTTCAGTTGCTGATTCTGGCTGGCATCGGAGATCTAAACAGACCTGCCGAGAAACTGAGCGTACGCCAAAGTACTGCCCTGGCCTGCACAGGTAAAAATGTCACTGCAGATGTTGTTGTCGTCTTGGTTACCAGTCGTTGTGTACACCAGGAGGGATGTGTCCAAACTCCAAAGCTGAAACATCGCCAATTTGTTTTGTTTTGGAACCGCTTGGATGATGTCCGCTTTGCTGTTTATCTTGAAAAACAAAACAAAACAAAACACAAACAAAACTAAAACAAAAACAAAAACCGCTGCAGTTATGAGCTGTCAAAGCAATAGACCTCTCCGGTTTTGTAAGTCTTGTTCGAGTGTTGTTGAAAGGAATAATTTCAAAAGTTTCGGACTGACATCACCATTCTACTGTCATATCGCGGTCTATTGTTCTGAAATTGATAGAGAAAGTGGTGCAGTGAGTCGTGTTTCAGAATACTGGCGGGGATTTTAAATCACCAAAAATCTTGAAAAGTGGGTGTCAATAATGTGCGCCATCTGCAAGGCAAGGTCTCAGTTTGGCATAAAAGTGGTAAGATGGGCTGATGCAAACTGCATCATGTCTGGTTAGTTTACGTTCCATTTTATTAGGAATATTAAAATATAGGCTTGTGAACTCAAAGGTGTGCAGATGCATGTAAGTACCGGTGGGATGTGAAAATTATATTCGGACAGCATTCATATGTGAAAACAATAAAGATTTCCCTAATTGTTTCTGGTGTCATTAATGCCTGCGTCTCCTCATATGGACTGTACAGCCACCTCTTACGATGTTTATATTATGTGGTTGTCTGCGAGTCATGACTGGAAGCTCTAAAGATGACGTTGTTGTGTGCAACTCAGTGGAATTGAATTAGTCATGGTTTAATTATTGTGCATGACTTTGAATGAAACTAATCACTATGTTAAAAATATTTCACGTGTTTTATGTCTATCGCATATACTCATCTTCAGAATGAAAGACACTAATTTACTCGATAATGTCTAGTTTGGGACACGCAATGAAAATGGGCATTCCGCTCTCTAAGCGGTTAGATAATACGCTGGACATATAGTCTTTGTACTTGACGTCGTCCTTTCATTTCAGGGTTTATCTGGTCCCGCTACTCGCTGATAATCATCCCCAAGAACTGGAGCCTGTTTGCGGTCAACTTTTTCACTGGGTTGACTGGCACTATGCAGCTGGGTCGGATTGCACAGTAAGTCTTGAGATAAGATCTTCATAACGTTAACTTGAGTGGACGTGGTGGGAGGCAGGAATGCTGGTGGCATCCACACTTCCTTGAAGTCCCAAGCACAATCACTTGTATCCGCTTCACGGGTAATCTAGAGCTGATATTGACGTAACGTAAAACAAATGGAACAATAGGCATCATCTGATTTAAGGAGGGGGGGGGGGGGGCGGGTCCTGAAGGTGATTTTTTAAAAATTATTCTTCAAAATAGGCTATTTTCACCTTGTCCATCACATTCG
>JBCEWB010423931.1:17591-34320 GCA_039654565.1 Peronia peronii | reverse complement strand
GAGGCAGGGTAAGACTGTTCAGAATAAGCTAGCTTGACCAATTGCAATGAAAGTAAATAATAATTGAAATAAATCACCAAAAATTAAAAAAAACTCCTTCATCACACATTACCATTTATCAAAATAATTCACAAAAAAATGGAAAGAGACAGAATTTTATTATATATTTATTCTGCATGAAGGATAATGAACACAAAATATGATACAATCGTTAACTCACATTTGACCAACCTCGACCTGTGAAGCTATTTTAGCTTGTATCTTGAAATAGTGATCTGTGTTGTATGACTCATTTTGAGCTGGAGGGTCACATATGTAGCTTTTGACTCTTTTTTCTCTGAAAAGCTGTATCTGGATTCACTTGGTTAGCTGTAGTCTGTAATTAGCATGTTTAAATATATTCTTATTCTGTTTACAATTTAACGTATCAAATAAGAATTGGAATTTTTAAATTCATGGTAGGTTATTTTAACCATAATCTCTTCAAGAGAAATGGAAGTGGCATATAAGATGTAGGCAGAAACACAGTGTTGTATTGTCTGTGATGCATTTGTGTAAGAAGTGAAAAAGTCTGTTTATGTTTGTTGGGCTGGCTCAGAGTGTTTGTGCTATATGTCTTTGATACACTCTTGATTGTGGTAAAATCAGAAAGCCTACATATATGTTTGGCGGGCCAAGGATATATACTGTTTCGTTGTCTTTGATGCAGTCTTATTTATGAAAGACCATGAAGTCCCCATTTGTGTTGAACAGACTCAGAATGTCTTCAGGGCTATAGATAGGGTGAGCTTGTCAGCCTCGGAGAAACTGCAAGAGTTTATCAACAAGTTGAAAGAATTTCCTGAGAAAGAGAATGCCATTCTGACAATAGAGAATTGCATCACAGCTTCCCACACTCCGGTCAAGGTAGGTCTGCACAACAAGAATATGCTAGCAAACTTCACTGAATCTCAAGCTGATGTTAAAGCTAGAAGAATTTTGTGAGGAGATGAAATTAATGGTGTCTGATTGCTCTGAGTATTCGAAATGTCCAGCCCCTCCATAGAAGAAATCTATATTGGAAATATTCCAATTTTGTATGATTGCAAGAAATCAGTAGGTTTGCTGATAATCCAACCAAGTTTTTGGAAGGGAACAGGACACTAGAGCAAGTACTTATTAGTCAGACATTCTTAATGTTATATGTTAAAAATAAACCATTTGATTTATGATTGTTTGAGGGGGAATAATTTATCTATTGTGAGAAAGTGATGGTGGAGATAGAGTGACCATAAAATTTTATGCTGATTTGCATTTCCCAGAGATACAGTAGAAGTGAATAATGTCCTGTGACAATTTTCAAGATGAGTGCTTTGACAGCTCTTTGAGATTTGATTTGGAAGATAATTTTCTTTGTTCTTTGCTCAAGATTATAAACTGTACAGTGTACAGAGATATTGTGAATCATGGATGGATGAACTTAATGTGCTGAACTTAGCCCTTTACAATCAAACCCTTATTGAGATCCTGTTCTTCTCTGCTTCATCATTGTTGTGGCATTCAGTGGATTGATAGATGTTGCATTTTTTGTCCTTCTGTCAATCCAGTCCTACTTCACAGTGGAGGAACTACCCTCCAACTCCTTGAAGAAGCCCATCTTCTCTGGTGCCTTGTTCTTGGACAACATCTTTATCACCCGCTCCACCAGCACAGGCAAAAAAATGCTGAAACACACTGTGTATGAATCAGCCCTCATTCTGTTGAAAACCAAGAGTGTATCGGAGCTGCTGGCACAGGAGGACACAGCACCCAGCATTCCACGATGTCATGAACAGGTAGGTCACATGTCTGCTGGCATAAAGTCTTATGTGGTTTGGTTGTGTTATTTGCATTGGGTTTGTAGGTTATGGTGCATCAGTTTGCTTAGGGTTACTTTACACCAAACACAGTTTTACTGACATTCAGATGTGAAATTGGGGTTACCGAAGAATATAAAAGATAATTGACAATTACCTTAAAAAAATACAGATCTAAAAATAGCACTCGTTTTATGGCTTGCGGCAAGCTCACTTTTTTTTTTTTTTTGCTTGTAGTTGAATGGAAGATTTAAATTTTTTAAAAGAGGCCAGTACAAAGTAAAAATGATGAGATGGTTTGCAATCTTAAGTTTTGAAATTCATCCTGCAGTATTGAGAAGGGCCAAAAACAAATAACAATTTCCTTATAAAAATAGTTCTTTTGTAGTTTGAGAACATTTGTTTGTTTGCCTCTCGCCATTTCTCCTCTCTTCCCATCCTCCCTTCTTTCCCCCTTGTTCCTTCCATTTTTTTACTCATTATGTTCTTGGTGGGCAGTCCTTGGTGCTAATTGGATGTGCTTCTTGTTTTAGCACTGAAATCGAGTGATTGTTGAGACTTGATGAATTTTTTTAAGAATTAAAAGACTTATAGAAGTGGTTGTGGCTGGTGTGGAAGTTCAGGGTTTCAGCAAACAAGCTATTCTGGAAACAGCATTCTATCATTGTCTAGGGACAGTAATAATATGGTTCAAATGGCATTTCACAGTCAGTGCTATCTATATTTGACCATTTTTCACATACAGCCAGTTACAGAACCAGAGGATTTTAAAACCAAATTGCTCAAACTGCAGGACAAAATCAAAGCATCAAAACATGAAGAGGACCAGCCAGTTATGATATTTGATGGGGTAATCATTTCCTTCTTGTTGCCTCATTTTCTTCCTTCCTTCCTTCCTTCCTTTCTTCCTTCCTTCCTTCCTTCCTTCCTTCCTTCCTTCCCTCCCTCCCTCCTTCCTCCCTTTTTTGTTCCTTCCTTCCTTCCTTCCTGTCCCTTTTCTTCCTTTCTTCTCACCATATGATTACATGTCTGTTTCCCATTTTTTTACTCTGTCTTCTTCCCTATTCTTCCCATCACTGACCAGCTGTTTCCATCTCTATCTTCAGCATTCTTTTTTTTTTCTGTACTTTTTCCATTTTTTTTGCTTGTTTAAAATTTTATCTACTTGTCTTCCTACCCAAATCCTTGTCAAATGTTTTCATAATTTCTTTCTTCTCTTCCATGTCATATCCACTAGAAATTGTCGAAAAGTGTGAAATTTAGTCAGTTCATAGTCTATCATTTCACATGCTGTGCAAAAAACTGTTATAATTACCTTCCACATGGGGATGCATTGGTCAGTGTCTCAGTGAATTGATTGATTGATTGATTGATTGATTGATTGATTGATTTTCCAGGCCATTGTTGAATCCCGCTGTGGTTTGACTCGAGACTATGATGTGGAGGTGATACGCACCGAGAGAGGTAGAAACTGGCAACTGTCTGCCCATACTGCTCTTTTCTTTTTTTCTACATAGTTTACTATTTTGTTTATAATCTTGTTCCTTTTCTCCATGTTCATCCATGCACTATCAAAATTTTCTGTACCACTGTTTAACATTATATCAAGAATTTTATTATAATTTGATGAAATGTGAATACAAAAAAAAAATATAAATAACTAAGTGTTGTATCATTTTATCTTATCCATCAAGCAGGACAAACTTTGATGCACCCATATTTATCCTCAGTGTTATTACAAAAACACAGTTAAATCCGAAGTCAATTTTTTTTATCTTGGTATATTGAGTGTAAGCCTGACTATTTAGTATTGCATTTTTTAGCTTTAAATTCTGTGTGATAGAAATGTCTTTACAGTACTGTATCAGTTGATTGATTTATCTAAAAGTGCATACTGTTAGGGTGCTAGATCGAAGGTTGCTCATATAAATTTAATATAATCCATCTTACTAGTTGTTGCTTGCCTGACAATTTGCCCATCAAAATACTTGTTTATGATTTCAAAGAGAAAAAAATCATATAGAATAAGCTAAGAACTCTCAAGAGGGTAACAGGTGTTAAGAAGAAGGTTATTATTGATTTCATCATTAGTGGGGATTGCTTTTCTCCTATAAGAGAAATACATGTTCATTATATCATGAATTATCATGAATTATTGAGATATTTCCACTGAGTTCATTTTAGATAAAACAAGTGAGAGTCATTTTTTTGTCCTTTTGTTCCTTCTCTTGTTAAACTCCAGGTTGGACAAAAGGAAGGCGAGAAAGGTGTAAGCTAGTGATCAAGAGGTTAGGGCTCTACCTCTTGATGAAAATATCACTAATTTGAATCCCACTAATGGAATTGAGACGATTGGAACCTGCTTTTTGTTTTTGCAAATGGTTTAATGATCTCCTGGCTTTTTGGGTAGAGGAGTCTGACTTCTAGCCTTTCAGATAAGAGTGAAAATATTGTGGAGATGTTATCGAAACTAAAATTTTTACCAAAAATTATATTCTGACTACACTGGGCACACATTTGAAGTCTCTTATGGTTGAAGGACTGCCTACATAAGTCCAAAAAAAAAAAAAAAAAAAGAAGGAATGCAAGTTGTTTACAAAAAAGACAATCTCCTTCTGTGCTGTGAGCGAGATAAAGAGTGAATTTTTTTTTTTAACAGGGATTCCCATGTATACCAAAACCAGCCTGCTGCTAGAGGGGAAGGTATTGGCAACAGCTGTGGCTCTCAACAAAAAGGATTCCAAAAGCCGAGTGTGTCAAAAAGCTGTTCAAATGTTCCGCACCAAGGAGGTGGACAAGATTGTTGAAGAGGTGGAAACCTGAAATGTACTAGCAGAAATGACTGTCATTGCTTCAAGGATGATTTACCCACCACCCTTTGACATTATTGTCTTGAAAACTGCTAATCTGAAGTTAATGGTACAGCTGTCAAGGAAAAATGCAAGCAGAATGGATTTATTAGAAAATGAAAGTGATGCATATACTTTTTAATAGAAGCAGTTGTCATGTCAGGGATTAGATCACAATAGTTGAGCTAAATGTTATGTTGCACGATGTTAGTTTCGGGATACTGTGTGTGAGCAGCCTTGCCCTGTATAACGCGAACACAAATAGTAGCACTATTTCTTCATTTAGATTCTGGATGATATTCAAACTGACAACCATGGGGAGGGGAGAAGGTCGGAGGGGGAGGGGAGCGGGGGGGAGGGCTAGCACTCATGACTGCATGGTACTTCTGAAAAGTTTGGTGCCCTTGCCCCTCTGTATGTACCTGCAGCTTTTAATCTAATTAAGGATATTGAGAAAAAGTATTTTGTGTAACAGTGCATTGTCTTTTTTTTAAATAACATTGTAGTGGAAACAGACAGGTCCCATGTTTATTTCTATGTCAGCAGTGCATGCATTTTTCCCCAGTGTTTTGGCAACAATGAGCCCGAGGAGGAAATTCCCCCAGCCATTCAAGAGATGATCAAAAAGCACAGGGAAACCCAGCAAGCTTCAAAAACTCCATCAGTGGTGAGTCAGTCAGACAGTTGGTGGAGTTGTCTCTCACTTTCAGTCAAGTAGTTGAAAAAAAAAGAACAATATTTTGGAGCTATCCACAGGAATTAAGTATTGAACTTTTACCTCCACCCTGCCTAGTTCTAGTAAAATTTAATAGCACACTGAATTTGCACTAGTTACTTTTGCTTACAAAGCATTAATGAGGTGCAAATTCAGATGTGAAGAGAAGTCTCATTATTTAAAATCTTAGCTTGAATCACACAGATCTGGCCACTCATGTCTGATCATTATTTTGGTGTGTCTTTGTTGTTTTTTTTCACTTAAGATTCATGTTGTAAAAATTTGCTGAGAAATGGTAACTTTGGTACATTAGTCAGGTGCAGCTTATGGTCCATCAAATATTCAACTGAACAACATATTATGAATATTTGGGAGCAGTCATTCTTGTCCGTCTTTTTCATTGTACCATAAGAAAATTATAGCCAGATTTATTGCCAAATCCGGTCTTATTTGACTCTCATTGTCTAAAGAACACATGTCCATAGATTGATCAGATGTTGCATACTTAATGGATCATAAAAACAAAAAACTGCTGCCAGTTAATGTCACTGTTTTCTTCAACTGGGAGGATAAAACCTAGGAGTTTTACTATCGACAAAAAGGGCTGATTTCTATTTATAATAGAACAAGAGCTAGAGTGAAAGATCTTCTGCTTGTCAAAATAGATGATTTCATTTCAAGACAGTTTATTTCCATCGCTGAAAAAAAAAAAACAAGAATAAAAGATTGACTGCAAGTAAGAAATACATCTCATTTGTGACAGTTTATCTCTGTAGTTCAGAAAACAAAAGTTATGAGACCTAAGCAAGAAAAAATGTCTGATTTTGATTTATACTTTATGTTCCCAGTTGACAGAACAAGAGCTGGCAGATCTGCTGGACAGGATGATTACTGAACTCAAAGCTCCAGTCAAGAATGGAACCAACACCATCATGATCATAGACAAGAACTGTGTACAGCTGAAGATCAAATTGTTGGCAATCTATAAGACAGTCAGTGTTTCCTCTTTTTGTCCATTGCTTATTGTTATTTACTTAATCATACTTCTTATCTTCCTAAAGTCGCCAACTCAATTGTATATTAGATCCAGTTACCAACCTGTGCTAGGAGGCATCCCTGAAAATACAAAATAATTTCTGGATTGCGCAGGATCATAAAGTTTTGCCAGCCAAGTCGACAAAGTGTTTAACAAAGCTGGATTGTTATTGTTTCAAAAATGAAAAAGTATGTCATGTCATGGTGATATACTAACTAGAAAAAGAATTCAGAAGTGTTTTTTGACATGACTACTAGGCAGCAATTCAGTCATTTGTTAGAAGGCTTGGAATGGGAATAAAAATATTCGAAGCATAAATTTAAAGCTGTCTGTCAGATTGCCTGGCATGAAAATTACTGGATTATGCCAAATTACTGTTTTTATTTGAAATACGAAATCATCTCTCTGCGTGATGTAAAGTGAAAGAAAGAAGCCATATTCTTGAGAGATCAGGAGAATAACTTTCCAGATGCTTTTGCTTTCATTATTTCCAGAATTGTTTAATGAAAGTGATAAACCAGCCCTCTGAAATTATTCCTTTCATCTCGGTAGATTATAGTAGTTTCCATGTACCAACTACCTGAGGGTTAAGCACAGTCTTGCACCTGATTACTGCTGGAAGAATAAGCCTATAAATGTCAAGGAGTCAAACTGCTCAATGCACAGGTGTGCAACCCGGCCCTCGGTGTGCTTTTAATTTTGCTGCCGCAAGGCAAATAAATCACCTGTCCCTGGAGGGGAATTCCCTGCCTGCTGTATCAAATTTCGGAACTGGTCCACGTTACTGGGTGGTCTTCCTGTGATATCATATTTTCGGCCCACTTTTCTAAGATTGTTTCTAAAGTGAACATCGTCTTATGACCACCAGTGTATTTTCACATTTTTCCTCTTTTCTCCAATGTAGTTTTGGTTGGTGTGTTGTATTTAGTTGTGCTGTAGGAGATTGTTGAAAAGACCGTGTAATTCTCTTAAAAATTGCAGTGCATAATTAGTTTTTGATGAATATCTCTGGCCTGGATCAAACTATCTTTTTTTCACTTAAATGAAATCTCCATGGTCGCTTCTACATTGTGTGAAAATTGTATTTCATTACTAAAATTAGAACCCGAGTCATGAATATTTATTCTTTCTTATTTCATATTTTATTCATTATGGCGCACTCGCTTGATCTACACATTATTATTATGTGAATGATGAAGGACGTTCTATCAGGAGAGAAATGATAAGACAAAAAAGACTGAAGCAAAACCGTGATAAGTATAAGGCCGAATCTGTTCTATACTACAATATCAGTATTGAAAGAGACACTGATGGCTGCCATTCGAAATATATTTGCAACAAATGTATTAAAAGAAACGCCAGCCTCAGGAAGTACTTAACCCCTGCCGTGGTGGAAATGACCAGAGACATGGCAGAGAAGTCCAAAGACAATGAACAAGTGAATGAAGCATTTAGTGAGATCTATTCACTCCTTTCACACACAACCAGTAGCAAAAAATACAATAGCTTCTATACCAGACAACAGTCTGTAGCCAATTGTATGAAATTTATTGCAGATATTTCCCTCAACACGCTCTCCCTAGACATCACATTCAGAAAACCACTGCATTCCTTTCATAGAAGACATCGATTTGAACTGCATTTTCTGGGTGAACAGGGTGGGAAACTCATACATCCCATCACTTCAAAGTCAGAGCAGAGAGTTCATGCAATCAAAATGAAGCAACACATTTACAGACAGTTATGAACGCGAACTTTCTACAACCCAAACCACTACTAAGTCACGGCAGTTAGCCTATGCTCCCCGGTGGGGTGGCGGTGAACCGTGACTTGACCTCTCAACCCCGGCCGACCCTCCGGCACAGGTCAAATTAAAGACACGATGGTGCACAGCCATGAATGACTGGCTCATTGTACTTTGGATTTGAATGAGCAATTTTTTCAGCCTGCTAGATTACTTCCCTTTGCCAAGTATAAGCAGTATAAGACAAACCATTATAAAGAAGGAAAAAAATCACTTTGTTTCCTGCTATCTGAAACAGGTGAAGCGAAAAGATATCCAAAACAAAATTTCCGATGAGAAAAAGACATTTTCAAGAGGTAAATTTTTCAGGATTTTCTATTGCTTATGTTTTAAATAACAAGAGAGAGAGTGATTTTGTATCCTTCTTTACAATGCGTATTTTATTCTTTTTGTACCCATTTGGCTGAAAGTCAAAATGGCTCATTATTTCCCATGAAAATGACAAGATGCTTGTCTTATCCTTCCCATTGGGCATGGGCTGTCATTTCCTGAACATTAGTACATGAGATTGTGACAAAAGATCGTGAGTTTTTGTCTCCTGATTACACACATCATGAACAACACTTTTTGTATAGTAAGCCATTCTGATCGTCATCCAAGTTACTTCCCTTTGCCATGTAGAAGAGCTATGATGTCAGCATTTGTAGAACGAACAAATCACTTTTTCTTATGTTATTTGAAACATGAAAGACAAAAAAATCAGAAAAATTCACCATATGATGAAAATGTCTTTTTTTCTCATCATCATAAGATTTTCATATTTTTTTTGCATGCCTATTTCAAATGATATGAGTTAAAGTGATTGTCTCCTTTGTGACAATGCTTGTCTTAAACCTCTTGTACGAAGCAAAGAAAAGTAATTTGTCTGGCTGAAAGAATGAAAGAATGGTTTGTTCTTTCTTTTTGTTACACTTACAGATGGGTCAAATTTATTTAATTTATATCTTGTGCTATGCTGCAACTTCAAAATCTATTAACATTTTTCTCCTGTGAGTAAAAAAGACTTTAAGGGAGACTGTTTATTAGAAAAATTGTTGTTCACAATGTGTGTAGTCAAAGGATGAAACCCATGACCTTTTGTAACAGTCTCAAAGATCATTAGAGAAACAGTTGCTCTTCAGGAGTTTTAGCCCTGCTTTTTCAAGATTAACAATTGCCTCAGTCTGTTTACTTGACATATTGAATTACTTTTCATGTGTAGAATTATTGGTGCCAGTAGAAATGAAAATGAATGTGCTTTATTTTGGTGGAAAAATTATTTAGAACAGCCGTGACTTTTCTGTAACAAGATATTCACTTCCATATTGACTTGTGTGAAACCATGGTAAATCAAATCAGATTTCTCAACAAACTCCGTCTGACATTTGACTAATTTCACCTGGTCACATGACTTGCTGTTTTTCAGGACAAGTCGCAGAAGGAGAAACTTCATATCACCTGTGACTTGTACATCGTGGACAGATTCATCGCCCAGGGCACAGGGCTGACTCGCAAACAGGCGCAAGCAGATGCATACAGCAAGGGAGGTGAAATCCTCAGGAGGTCAACAGGCAAGGATTTGCTGACCTCCTTTCCCAAATTCAAGGACTCTGAACTGAAAGAAAAGAATGTGATGGATGTAGTGTATAAAGGTGAGAATTAAGTAAAAATTTTTTCTGATCTTTTTTCTGCTTTGAATGAACCAGAGAAGAACATTATATATATTAGCCAGTTACTTTTGATTTTGTGCCTTTCTGATTGACAAAATGTCCTACTGTTGTCACTTTGCTAATTTTGTATTTATTTTTTTTGCATTTTCATACCATCTCAGTTTCCTTTCTATTTAATATCATTTCAATTTTAGCAAGGCCACTGGATGTTGTTATAAGGCTGTACCTTCTTGGTTTTGTTTTCTATTTGACATAATTTCAATTTTAGCAAAGCCACTGGATCTTGTAAATGACTATACCATCTGGGTTTTGTTTTCAATTTGATATCATTTCATTTTTGCGAGGCCTCCAGATCTTGTTCTGTGGTCATACCATCGAGGTTTCCTTCTCCATTTGATATTATTTCTTCCTTTCTGATCACTTGAAAACACCCCATCTTCTGCAGGCTACAGTAAGGTGTATGAGTCCAACCTGTGCCGCTTGAACCGACTGAGACAGTTGCCAGAGGAGAAGAGGAAAGTGTCGGAACTAATCATCATCGAGCACGAGAACTGGGTGGAGGACCGCAAGAAACACGCCCTCTGTATCCTCACTCAAAGTGCCACACAGTGTGGATGTCTCTTGGAGTGGACAACGGAACCAGAGAATGGATGTTTCAGGTAAGACAATGCCATGGTGGTCTTCAGTTGAGGCTAAAATTGATCTGCCTCTTTTAATTTTCCTGTGATCTATCTCAGAAACACTCCCTATAGCACATACTGTACTGGTTAGGTCAGAATTAATAACTCACTTATTAGTTATATTCCTGAATATGCTTATTTTATTGCTGATGTATTATTTTATTTCTCAGCATGCATATTTTATTGTTATTGTATTCTTTCACTTTTTTTCTTCTTAAGATGCTTAACATTAGTTTTTGTACATCTGTGTGCAAACAATAGGCATATTAAGAAATAAAACTTACAAGTGAGTTATGAAATCTGGCCCACACCGTACTGTCATTATTTGGATTTGCAAAACGAGATATACTAAGATAACATAAGATAAGATAGATAAGATAAACTTTATTTGTCTCATAACTGAATTCCATTGACAGTTGATGAGACACAATTTGTATGTAAAATACATTTACACTTACATGAGGACAAAAACATAACAAATAGCATCAGAACAAGGCAGACTCAAGGAACATTTCCTCAGCTTGATGAAAGAAAGAAAAAAATCTTGTTTTAAAAAAAAACTTTCCTTATGCCAATCTCCATTTTTACTACTGAAGTATTTGCTATTTCTGAAGCAACATAGTTAGATCATGAATTACTTCAAAGAACCCTGAAATTAGAATGCAGTTTCAACTTATGGCGGTTTGCTTTCAGTAAGTAAGATTATAGGGTGCAGGATGGTATGCATTTAGCATTATAGTCAGCCATGGATTGTCGTAGTTGATGTGGGAAGTCTAATGTTGACCACATGATCTGTCTGGACAGGTGTACCATGACACTGCAGGGTCAGCAACTGACCACAGTGGTAGCCAAGCAGAGAAAGGCTGCAGTCAATCTTGCATCTGGCATTGCTCTGTTCAGGCTGTATGAAACACAACCTGTTGTACAGGTCAGGCAGTGGTCATTCATTTTTAAAACTTACCATAGAGACATAAACTGTTCAAGCTGTTCTTAACTAAGTTTTGTTATCTCTGTATACTGGGAGAGCCATGGCCTTCCTGAGAGATTTTTTAAATATAGGTTAAACCAATGCTGCCCTATGGCTCAAAGTGTATGACAGGCGTATGCACCTCAATGTTGGTATTTTGGTTTTAAATTGAACATTACTCAAAGAAAAGATATTTGTTATTTTGGATGCTCAGTGAGTGGAAATGGAGGAACAATGACATAATGTGTCATCCTAAGTAACATACAATTCAAATCAAACACCCTTGCAAATTTACTACTTAATAATTATGTGCTTTTTTTAGAATAATGCCAAATGTATTAAGCTTTTTTTGGGTTAATGTAGATAGAAACACAGATCTTAATGCAGTGATTCTGCGTGGCCAATTTCAGATGGATATATTCAGCAGGTTTTGAGTCCACAAGCGTTTTATGGGTTCTGATATAGATTTCTGGTATATATGAACTGTTTTGGGGTGAGAATTTATACAGATATTTTATAGAGGTTCCCCAGGAAGAAAGAAATGAATATTGTGAATTGAGTGCTTATTGATCATTGTATGAGAAACGCCTGGTCTTTTTGTCATCTCCTCTGTAATAAATTAGATATGTTTTTCAGGGTGGCAGCTCATTCTTGTACAATGAGCTATTTGTTTAAGAGTTAATACTCAACACACACATACACACATTCTGTTTAAAATGGTCCTGAAATACTGTCAGGCATAGAATGATATCTTGTTGCAAATCAATATGAAAAATAGATGGGATATTCCAAACATGTTCTCTTCAAGCTGAAATCTAGATCTGGCTAATGTCATCTGTGATGACAAACAAAAAGGATCTTATGATTATGATACAGACTCCCATTGTGAAGGAGGAAATGACTGATAGTGCTTAATTGAAGTTTCGCAGTGGCAATCATGATCAGTAATACATCTAGCCTATCTGTTGGCAGGGTTTCCAAGCAGACTATTCCAAAATATGGATCACACGACAACAACTGGTTGAGATATCTGGACAGCTGGTTGATGGCAGTGAGGCATGCGGAGGAGATTTGATTCAGGCTGTAGCAGAGGTGAGGCTCAGTCTAGAGAATTACAAATCAGTGCCTTATTATGGCAGTTACTGTCACTCAAGAAAACCATGGCTTTTTATCCCAGTTCAGGCACAGGCTGCATTTGAATCAGATTGCATTCTGAGAAAATATTTTTAACTTATTTCATGTTTTATCTTTAGTTAAAAGACTTAAGGTCAGATTGTCTGCCCATAAACAGAATGACCATTGTAATACAAGACTGAATCAAGTATATAAATTTGTATACATACTCAGGGGTCATATATACATACTCAGGGGTCAAACATATTCTTTTTTTCATATTCTTCTTTTTTTTTTCTTGTTCAGTAAATTGTATCTGAAGTGTTGCTTCAGTTGTTTTGATGAGATCCCTTTATTAATGATGGCATTGAATTTTCTAAATGATACTGTTATCTGTCAAAATGTCTTTACTGGTGCAGGTAGATGAAAAAATTGCTGCTGCCATGGAACAGATGCTGGACCAGTTCTTCAGTCAGCCCACAGTGGCAGAGTTTGTGGCTGCTCCAGAGTGGAGACCAGAGGAGAAGAAACATTTGCGCACTCTGGCCACATCGCGAGGGCTGCGAGTGACGGCAGAGAATTATTGTGAGGAGCAATTAGTAGTGGTCAGCAAGAAATACAACTTGCTAGAGGTAAGCCATGGAATCCGTGAGTAATCTGAAGATTGAGATCAGTCGATTGGTGCTCTTTGATAGAAATTTTCAGCTGGCTTAACAGCATCAAGCTCTCCATTGTGCAAAATGCACTTTAGTTGTCAGTCCTAAGGTGTCACACATATTGGCATCATTCTAATTCTGTTCAAAGATAAAATATCGAGGGTGCTGAGCACAAATTAGTCAGTTCACATAGGATCAGTTTAAAGGAGAGGCTCCGTGTGCTATCAAACATAACTATCTGAGGAATTGCCAGTTTATTCCTCTGAATGATCCCTGTAAATTATTTTAGCTGTAGCTTCACGGTATATATTGAAAATATATATTTAATCTCAACAATATACCAAATTTTGACCTTTAGACTCAATTTTGGACATGGCCACTTTGCAACTGACCCACTTGACTTAGCTTTGTCCATTGATTATTAAATCTGTCACACTGTTGTTAGGAATTTCAGTTAATTTTTCTGCACTACTTTTTCATCATTATAACATGAACTATAGAATTGAGTAATTATTCCTGTGAACACTAAGGTACTGCAATGAGATATACCCTGTCCCCACAGAATTTCAAGGAAGTGGTTCAGTATAATTAATATTCATATGAAGATCATTGACAAATCGTCAGATCACATCTGCCCATGTGAAATAAACAAGTTTGTCTCATGTGTTGCAGATTGTCAATATTCTTAAGCAGCAGCCCAATCAATCCCAAGGGCGTTACTGTCTCCTGCCGGCCAAAGCCAAGCCTTCCTACAACGATATTGCCGGCGAAGTAGCTGCTAATGAATCCATCATCAAAACTTACGGTGCTGCCTCAGGGCCAAGTAACCTAGACAAAGATTTGGTCATAGAATATGCGGAAGAAGAGTTGGACAACAACAGCAGTGATGGTGATGACATAGTTCTCTCTCCAGAGTCTGACAGGGAAGACGTATTTGTTACAGCAAACAGCACAATATCACCCACTAGCCAAACTGTTGAGAATAGTGTCAAATGTGAGAGTGTTGTCACAATGGAGACAACTCCTCCTATAGTTCTTTCAGACATTCCCTTGCCAAAAAGTACATCAACTCCCTCTGACACACCCAAACGTAAAACTAGTGCTGTTGTAGAAAAAGAAAGTTGTAACATAAGAGATTCCAAATGTTCAAGATGGGACAAAACCACAAAAGGTGTTGATACCTCACAATCTCCTGTACAACCACAAGCAAACTCCACAGGCATGTTCAAAACTCCACCTCAGTTCCCTGCTGCCATCACCACTGCCACACCCGAGCCACCATCACCTTCAACATCATTGTTCTTGTCAGCTCCCTCAGGCCAAAGCTTGGGAGTGAAGAAACCGCCAGAGCCAAGTCCAGCAAGCCTGTCACAGGAGTGGTCCAACATGAGCCGTGGTGGGCAGTATGCAGGTAGTAATATCAGTACATGAGTTTCAGTAATATCTTAAGGGTCTGAGGAGAGAGTAATTTTAAGCAATTGTACAATTGAATAAATGAACAGTAAGATTTGAAATTTGGCTTTGTGAATAAAATGAGATTTACTGACCATGAGATCATAGGAGTTATATCTGAACATGAATGTCTTGGACACAGAAAAGTTGTAGTTATATTATTCCTTTTGCAACAGAGAAGTCAATCATTTTCCTTTCTGTTGTCTCCATCTGTCATTTGTTGATACCATAAGATGCAGTGCTGGCCGCTGCCGTCAAATGACAGTGATAGGATAATTATTCTGAATTTGTTCTGATCTTCACTAACTTTGTCTACTGACTTCATAGCTTCTCATTCTGCAAGAGTCTGTGATGTTACCAATGCAAAAAGCTGGTGGTTTGCCTTTTTTCCCTTTTGCCTCAGTTTTGTCTTGAAAAACACAGTCTTTATACAGTCTCTCTCTTGTTCTACATATTTTAATTTTCTTCCATTGTTTCCACCGGTAACTCAAATATAAAGAATTTGGCATCCAATTCCTTTCGCCTATCCACCAGAACATGCATGACATGACATGCACAGTCATGAATGGGCAAGGATTAACCTGTAGGGCCCTATAAATTCGCCAGGTGAAAATCGAGAACGAATGTGTGTGTGCCTGTGCCATGAAGTACGCGGCGGCAGGGAGAAAAGCCATTCATCTCCGGCCGTTCCCCGCATGGAAAGGTCTTATTGTAGTAAAATTATTTATGCTTCTTATTTCAAAACGAATTTTTTGTGTTTTTTTTTCATGCTCTCGTCTAGGGGAAGGCAGACAACAACAAATTAAAAGTAAAACAATAAAAGCTTTAAGCCCATTTTTACATTTTGGCCATTTTAAGTTGTTCCTAGAGACATCTGGATGGATGGCTGCACAGATACATGGAGAGCTGACAATCTTCGCCACGGCCCGACAGGATCTCAACAACAGCTGAGATAGTTTTATCCAAAAGCCTGAAAAGCCTTAAGGAACCTATTACTACTACTACCACCTTTCACCTATTGCATGACATATAAGCTCCTATTGCATTTCATATAACACACAATTCACAACGCTCGGAAGTAAATACGTCTTCCAGTTTTAATGCCATTTGGTACTTGTCATAAATGGGTATCCATAACTGTATTCTGTTGTACAGGAATTTTAGTGAAGCTTGTTTTGTTCATTCTGATGTTCTGTTTCTGTCAAGTGTCTGGTTATCCATTCATATTTCTGATATCTTTGTCACACAGCTGTGTACAAGAATGTACAAACATCTTGGTTGAAATAAGTTAAAGCAATCATTTTGAAGACAATTAAGATATTGAGGACAATTGAGGATTCCTCAGTGGATCAGCCACACTGTAACTAATGTTGTATTTTGACAGCTATACCACCCCTACCACTACTATCAGTGCCACCACAGCCACCAGTGCACGACCGCAGCTTTGACGTGGAGGCTGGCCTGGGCCGACCTTGGGCACACGATCAGTTCTCCCCACAACCCAACCAGTTCTCAGGTACATGACCTCTTTGTCCCTCTGTCTAGTCTCACGTCAGAATCATTGGATGGAAAGCTCAGAATGAATCAGTGTTGGAGTACATACACAGTAGATTTGTTCTGACCAGGCGAATGGCTGGAAATCCCCGTCTTTCTTAGTAAAGGGGTACAAACAGTCCGAACTGTTCACTGCCATTGACATAAAAAAAAATTATGAAAATGCATGGGACCAGTGACAACTGTTTTCCAATCTCACGGTGGAGCGGTAGCACACCTAAGTGAGTGTTATATTTTTAGCAGGGGGTACAAAGACTCCGCCGGGGATTTCCAAGTTTTGTGCTTAGACAAATATGAACTATTGTATCAGTCATCCTCTGTCTTACAGTGTGTACGTTGAAATGTTAATCGTCTAAAACATGAGCAGCTTATAAAAGGGTGTGAAAGTATAACTTGGAAGCATTATCATCAACCCAACA
>JBCEWB010423931.1:0-12655 GCA_039654565.1 Peronia peronii | reverse complement strand
AGTTCGTATTCTTTGAAAACTGGTTATTCAAGCTAATTGTGATCTTGTTATTCCCATGTGCATTACCTTCTGAAGTAAAGGTGTGGGCTGCAAATCACATATCATGATAAACTTGTGTACCAGACCAGTGTTTGAATACCGTGGTAAAATTCTTTGCCATTATCACCTTTACAGATTTATTCAAAGAATGAATGCATTGCTCCCTGCAACAAGAATCTCAGCCAACACCTCATAGAATTCTGTCACAAAAGATTTATTTCTATTCTGAATGCATTCAATAGTTGTTATAGGATGAACTCTCTTTAGTAATGGAAGTCAATAGTTAGGAATAGAGAAAAACATATCTGAATATTTTCTTTGGCCAGGATCAATCTATAAGAACATCAACAAATAGCAAGTCTTCTTTATCACTGCCAGTACCAGTACTAACTTGAAAGTAATGATCTCATTGTGTTGTTGATTCTTGGTGTGGATATAAATATATGTTTGTTTGAAAATGTATCCTTCTATGCAATATTACAAGACAGATCCTAGCATAATGATCAGTTGTTCTCAGTCATAGCATAACGATCAATTTTTCTTGGTCATGGCATAACGATCAATTATTCTCAGAATTATGAATAAAATGTCCAAATATTTCAAATGACAAATTTTGGAAATTGCCACAGTGTGTTGCACAAAATGAAGACAATGTTTCAGTGAACATCCCCCACTGTACTGTGGAGATATTAAGGAATGCTAGATCTCTGTAAATTGAAGGCATATTCTTTTTTTTGTCTGCATTGTTACATTTTTACCCTTTTTTTGTACTTTTTTTTTGTAGGAGTTTTTTATTATGTTATATATATGCAGTATCAAACTTTTGCATATTATCTTTTGTGCACTTTTGCACCCAAATTTGTTCAGTGTTATGATGAAGTTCAAAAATTTTGTGAAAATAAAAGGCATTTATCATGTTCAGAAAGACAGGCAAGAGATTCTGGGGACTTACATGAATGACATCCATGCCACATGTTTTCAGCTGCTTGAAAAGTAAAGACTGTTTTGACAAAGAAAAAAAAACAAACTAACAAATCCATAAACATGAGAGACAATAGTATATTGAGATTTTTCTAACACGTTCTAACACGTCTTCTTGGCAATTAACTGCCAATAAATGTTGAGGCCTTTTGAAGTACAATGTATTACTAGGAAAATCTACTGGTGGTAAATTTTGATTGAATGGAAAAAAAAATTTATCACAGATTTATTGGTCTTTTGTAGAATGAAAGAAGGCAGAAAAAAAAAAAAAGAAGCTAGATATCTGAATATAATCTCTCCTGGGTGAAATCAAGCATGATGGGTTTTCTTGACATAATATTTTTGTTTTTGTATGGTGCTCACAAAAGGCTTGAGATAGACAAAGATAAATGAAACAATATCATTTGAAAGACATTATTTTTGTGCCTAAGAAATTGCAAGACTAGTCAGAATTTCGCTTATTGTCCAGTCAAATTGGTACTTTTTCATTTAGTTATACAGACTATCTGGTGATTATAGCTTCACATTTTATATTTGACTCTGTCATGATAAATGATTAGCTCATTTGTAGCTTCTTGTATTTTTGGAGATATTGCTGATAAAATATTCAAACTATATCTGATGGTGTTGATTATATAGATTTCCACTGTGTTCAATCAGTATGATTCAGTGCATTCCACATGTTGAAAACCTGTTTCTGTATCTGCATAAGGAGTTTATGTGTATTTCAAAATCTTAACATTGAAAGACAATAGCAACTCATCAGATATTTGAATAGATACCGAAAAATGTACTCATTTGCTGCTTTTTCCAAAATGCACTGTAAAAAATCTCATTTGATTTCTACAAGCCCAAGCACTCGCTGTGATCTTTGCATTGATCTGCTCAATCCAATTTGGGAGATTTATCAGCAGATAGATAGTCCTTTTTTTTGTTATTGTTTGCTTCTTTGTTTGTTTTTTTTTTCCTTGAGGCAGGAGAAAATTTGATATGGAGGAAGAAAATTTGAAGGAAGAAAATTTGAGACAATTTGCAGTGTTTGATTGTCTGGAGATTTGCTGAGGTAATCAGAGCAATACTTTTACAAATTACCCAGGAACTAATTTGATTGTCTGATAATATGGTTATTGGTTAATTTATGAAAATGAACTGCATTTTCCTGGATCAGGCATTTGTCTCTGTACAAATTATAAATCAGCAGAGGCATTATATTGTTAGACATTAATACTGTTCATATTGAAATTATGTTCTCAGGTTCTTTCATAATGTGACAAAAGTGACATGATATAATTATTTACATTTGCCACTTGGCCTATTACTCAAAATATTTATCTGTTTTTATTCAGCCCTGTGATGTTGGTAAATTTTAATGTATTGTTAATATTTATCTAACATGTTTTTCAGTCCAGAATTGATGTAAATTGAATTCCATTTCTTCTCTATCTTACAGGGTATATTGTTAAGAATCCTCCTGGTCTGCCAGTGTTGATGGTTGAAATAGTTGTTGATGTTCACACAAAAAGGAAGTGTAAGCAGTCAGTGGGAATGACAGAGTAAAGGAAGATGTTACAACAAGGATTTGGTTATATGTTTGACAAATCTACAAAAGTGAATACCATTGCTGAAAAGAAGCTATAGAGTTTCATTATATGTTCAATAGGTCTCCATACAAGACGGTGGTGTAGTTTTGAAGATCAACATTGTGTGATATGGGATGCCATAATCCAATACAGGTATACGGTAGCTCTGTAAAGCTTTGTGCCAAAGCTATTAGTTACATATACAATAGATCTGTAGAGCAGAATACATAGCAATTTGAATGACTGCACAGTGCCATAGTCTCAAAAAGCCTTGGGCCAGCATTGCTTATAGACTCAAATGTCCTTGGGGAAAGTATTGTCTGTGTTGTTATCTCTTATTACATTATTTCAACAATTTTCTTTAAACATGTTATGTTTCCTCATTACTCAGTTAACAGTGCAATTATTTTAAAAAATTTGGCATCACTTATGTTTTATTCTACTGCGCAATAGATCTTTGTCGCGTGTCTGTTTTTTCTTTGTTTTTTTTTATGAACATAGTATTTATTTGTGCAGAATTCAAAATATTTAGATTTTTAGTGGGTGCTTGCAATATGGGCAGAGCATTCAAATTTGTAGTGTTAAGTAATGCCTAAACAATTTCATAGATAGATTGTTAAAACAGAATTGTTGCAATAAATGTGTCTTTCTCATGAAATGAGATACCAAAATCAGTATCAAATGTTGTCTGTAAATACACAGTGTATTTTTTTTTTGCTTGTGTATACATCTACTCAAACGTCTTAAAATATATGTAAGAAACAAAAGTATGTTCCACATATATTTTTACATGTCAGAAAGTCCTTATGTGAAGGTGCAACATCAGTATTTGAATCTGTGACTCTCCTATTAATTTGCATGTCTTTCATATGCAGAATGTTTAGTAACCCCTTCATGATATGAGACCATTTAGTTTTATATTGCACAGCCTTTCTATATAGAGAATCTTCTGTAATAAATAATGCATGGTAAATGTATGGCAAACAGCCCTCATCATTATGTTCCTGATGAATATTTTTGTCACTTTATGCTGTTTAAGGAAAAATGCTGAACAGTATTTGTCATAGGCTAATGAAAGGGTATAGACATTATTTTCTTTATTATAAAATTATTTGTTTCATTGGGGTTATAGTTGCAGCTTCGTGGGTTTTTCTTTTTTCGTTGGCAGATCTCAAAACTTATCATTATCAGATCATTATATGTAGATAAATGGGATTCCATACCACATGTTATTCTGTTGTTTTTGGATCTTTTTTGAACTGTGCTTTGCTGCAGGTTGCAGGTTCATCCTGCCCTGACTTTGTTCCTATGTGCCATATGCAGTTATGTATGCTGCTTTATATGATCAGGAAATTCCATTCACAGTCGATGAGATACATTATGAGACACGACACAATGAATTCAGATGCTTGTCAAACTGAGGCGATGGGAGAAATCATGTGTTTTTCAACAGTGAATGAATTTTTAATGCAATTTTCTTTTTTTCACAGAATCCTTCAGTGTCAATCTAGAAATGCATTTCAGGGTTAAATTTGTTGAATAGATCGAGTAAAAGTCCAAAAATTGTGTTTTAGTAGCATGGCGTAATAAGTATCAATAAGGATTAATAAAAGTAATCGACCATTTTGTCACTAAATACAGCCGCAGCAACAGATCATTCCCTTCATCTTTAATTGACTTCTCGACTTCTACTTAAGGTAGAACAAAACTTCTTTCACATAACGAAAGGGAAACGAATAATCTTCACAGTTATACCAATAACTCCTTATGCTCAAAATTTGACAAGAGCCTGATTTCATTGTGTTGCATCTCATATATTATACCAAATGATCTGTGTGAATTATAAGAAGTTCATTGTTCCTCTTCATTCAGTGTGAAGCATAGACTTACTTTCCTCTGTCACTTACTTTCCTCTGTGCCCAGCAATCTTCTTAACAGCCTCCCATGTCAGGTTGATAGAGTGGGATCTGCTTGCAGGGTGAGGCTTCAAATCTGGTTAGGGCTCCCTCATTTCCTTTTCCCTTGCGACATTTGAATTACAAAGTGGAGAGGAATAATTAATTGTTTTCCACAAAAAGAGTTGAAACTGGGCAGGTTTGAGTATCCACAAAGAAGGATGAAGGATACTTTTAAATATACAGAAAAAGAATGGCATCATATTGGCATATGTATAAACTCATTATAGATCTGGGAATGGCTTTCAAGTTGACCTATTCTACCCTTTGTATTTGTCACATGGATTCAGAATGGCTGTTCTTTTTTTTTCAGTATATTTATCATGTTGATTTAAAATAATATTTTATAGTTCTTAAGTCTTCATGTTATTTCAAAATCACCTATGACATGAACATGTATAATGTTTGTCAGTTTTATTCAAAATGACAACCACTCCTATTGTTTTTTGTGACAGCAGGCTCTATATATGCATTGTTTTTGTGACAGTTACAAAGTGACAATTATCAGAGACAATTATCATTTTTATTGTGCAAAATATATTCTATTTGAATTGACCAAAGATTTCTATCAGCACAGTGAATGAAGTTTTCTTGCTTGTGTTAACTAGTCAATTGATATTGCAGGTCTTCACCAAATATCAGATGTCTACTATGCCATCATATTCATCAACATCAGGTGTCACTATCATCATCAATATCAGGTGTTAATATCAAATGACATCAATAACTTTATCATCAGGTATAAGATTTAAATAATTTCCAAAGACTGCCATCATTATTTTCAGTGTTTAGCATTTATGTCAGATGTTACCATTCTGTCATCATTTTCAGATATTTATATCAGATTTACCACCAAACTAATCACCATAATCACCATCATCAATTCCTGATACTGCAGTCAGTTCTCACTGGTATTATCATTATCAGCAGCAACAGATATTAATATCAAATATCACAATTGTTGCCATATGAAATGTTACAGTTGTCATCATTGTCATTATCCGATATTCATATCAAATATCAAAATCATCATCATCTGTGTAACATAATATTAAATGTCATAATCATCATCATCAATGTTAATTATTATCAAATGTCACAATTATTAACATTATATTCATATCAGATCATCATGAACATCAGATAATTAAATGTCACAATTGTTACCATCATCAGACATTATCAGATATCATCATCCACACAGGAGACATGCATCAACTTCAGTACTTTCATTTCATGTATATTGGTTAGTATCATTGCATATTCTTGTTCCTTGTCAATGAGAATAGATATTCCATCATATTTTACAATGAAAAATTTGACAACTCACTCATTACTTTTACTGTTTCCTTGAATGGAAGACAAGCTCTATAGAAGGCCAATATGATATATACATACAGCTATGACAGGACATGGATACGTGTCGTTGAGTTCATGAAATCCTAGGTTAATTGTGCTAGTTTTGCCAATTTTTATTATGGTGTTGTTTTCTTATTCTAATCTGTTTCACATTAAAACTGTTTAAAATATCAACCCAGTACTGTTTTTTATTGCATGTTCTGGAAAGAATGACAGAAAAAAGAGAGCAAAGAAGGTAAAAAGCAAAGAATATAGTGAGTATCTATAAGCGTTTCATCTTTCCACTGTATAAAACTTTCTCACCTATCTGATTTAAAATTTGGGCATGAAGGCATATACTACTATAGTCAGGAGCTACTTTGGTTCAAAAGTTGTTCCTCATTCAGGGCATCTTGTAGAGTCTTTTCAAAGATAGTACATTACACTAATATCTTTAGTCGTTTTCAGAACACCCCACTGCACTTTCTGGCTTCAATGAACTCTAAACTTATTTAAAGTGTATATAGAAATGAAAGATTCTCATGCAGTATAAAATTTCAGCCATATATCACTTCACATTTTTTTCTCTGCCCTATCCTCTCCTTCTGCAAATTTTCCGCCAATCGCGTGCAAACACAATATTCATTATGAAATATCATAAAGAAAGTATAAAAAACGAAAATATGATACATGTTTTAATGTCATTGATTCACACCGAATTAATTATATTCCGTCGGTAAATTAAAAACTCGAAACCCAGTGTCCATGCCGGAAGCACGTTCGTTTGTTTACATCGACTTAGTGTAGAGAGTCTAGTTCAAATTGAAGAATGATTCTCGTTACCGGTCACAACGAAAGCTTATGATTCACTGAAGATGGAAGACGATTTTTCAGGACAGATTTCACTGAACTTATCGACGGATACTACCACATCTTTTCATGGCACGAAAAAGATATTTGGCAACAGGGTCAGTTGATTCGGAAGCGGCTAGAATCCCCGATCGCCTAGAATTCCTGATCTGGAGGAGCTCCGAATGTGTCAAAGAAAATAGAATCTTTATCTAAAATCAAACTTGATAAAACAAAATTGGCATATGGGCTTAAAAAAATGTCACAATCTCTTTGTTTTGACATAAATAAGATCTATCACTAGACTATCTAGATCTAGAATCTAGATCAAGTCAGATAGAATTAAAGTTCAGGGATAAAGTCTATCTCAAGTCTTAGATCTTGATCTATCCCACTTCTCCTTCAACTAGATTAGATCTACACCTCAAAAAAGAAAGAACAAGACAGGAAAATACAAAAATTCAGTCAAAAACAAAACACACACACAAGGAATAGAACAAAATAGATGCAGATCTGGACTAGATCTAAATCTAGATCTAGTGCCATAGGATTTGGAGACTGAGCCCTCCATTCTCAGTTGATCTCCTTCAACTAGCCAGTCCAGAAAAAAGAAAAGAAAATCATGCCAAATACACACATACATAGATCAATATCAGAAACTGAATTTTTTTGTTTTTGTTTTAGAGATTAAAAAAAACAAAACATTATGGCACAACTGAAGCTCGAACCCTCAATAAGTGACGGTAAAGTCATTATGGTCACTTGTCCTTTCGGCTATGGATGACAATGACCTGTTGGTAAAAAATAAGATTATATTGCTAAAGTCCAGAATGAAATGGTTAGTCATTAATCTTGTTTTCTGTCCTTTTTTCTCTCTTTTTCCTCACCAGTGACCCACATTTAAGTTGAATGTGCATCAATATTGGGATATTGTAGAGTTTTACAAAGTAAGACATCAGATTGCTCTCCTAAAAAGGCCTTTAGAAAATCAATGCAAAAAAAAAGATGAAATTGAAGATTTTTCTTTTATATAATTTTAGTCCTAGAGGCTAAAATTTCCAACAGGGGGATAATAATCACTCTCAGTTGATTCAATAGATTTGCCTGATTGATTCAGAATTTTAGAAATTATATTATAATGTACTTAGCCTTTCAATCTGGAGAAAGTAGAAATATTCAGTTTTAAGTAAAGTATAAGTGCTTACCCAGTTTGGTCTAGAGGTTTTGTTGGTAGAAATTTGGAATTTGGAAATTTTACCTGGACATATAATCCACTAATCTTCGTCTGATTTTTAATTAGGTCTACCTGCCATGGGTTCTTTATCATCCATAGTGTACATATGGGGTATTGGCATGAAAAGTGAATACAATTTTTTATTGCAGTCATCAAGAATCAAGCAGCGTAGGGCTCAAAAAAGTGCAACCAAAACCTCGTCATTAGTTGAGAAGTCAAACGATGGACCAACTAATAAAAAGAGAAAGTATGGAGAGGATGGTGACCCTGCACATAGAACAGCTCCCACAGATGCTGACGGTGCAGCTGTTAAAAAGAAGAAGAGCGATGCGATCATTTCATCATTGTTCCGAAAGAACCCTGAAATTCCTCTCATCCACAGGTTTGTACCATTCACCATAGAGATATAAATTTCAAGAAAAGGAGAAACAGCCACACATTATATCTACTGTGATTTATTATTTATAAATAGGGGCTATAAATAGATTTGGAAGAGAGATAACTCACTTAATGAGCACTTGGATAAATAAATGCATGATATGCACGATAGCCTCTACATTGGTATATACAAATATGTGAAGCCATATAACATTACATTACACAATAAAAAAACTTTTTGTGATTTCAGCTTTGATATTATGTCTTCAAATACTTTTCAGATCAGAAGTAGACACAGTCACTGAAAATGTGTTCACAGGACACAGATTTAAGGATTTGCCTCTACATCCTTATCTTGTAAGTAAAGAATGCCACTTACTTGTGTATTGTTCATGCTTGAAACAGAATTCATGATAATTTGGTCTCTAGCTGTTGAAATGTGGCCATGGCATTTTGGGATGAAAGATCCGGTTGCCTTTTATTAATTTTTATCTTCTGGTTAATCTTAGTAGCTAAAATTATCCATCAAAGTCGGATGTAATGTGTTTAGCTGTGGGCTCTGAAAATTTATATTTTTTTGAAACTATATTGATCATAGTTTAAATTTAATATCTATATGAAACTGATGCATGTTCACAGTGTTCTCTGTATATTTCTGAAGATTATGTCTTCCCATGTGAAATACCCATCAGGTAGGATTTATAAGTTTAACCGACTAGGAAGACTGTTCAATAGAGTTGTTTAAATTTTATTTGTTATCATTGCAGATTTCAAATTTGGAAGAGAAGCAAGGATTCAAAGAAATGACAGAGGTACAGAGGCAAGCAATTCCAGTCATTCTGCAGAAAAAAGATGCTCTCATTAAATCACAAACAGGCTCAGGTAAAGTCAGGCTTATGGAATGGAATAAATATGGCTGTTGGGAAAATAAATCAGACATTAGAATGCTGTTGTCAATAAATCTCAAATATGATATACATGAAGAATTTCAGACATATTGATTGTGAGAAAACAGTAAGTAAAGTTTCAAATTTTCTTTACAGGATGAATTCTGAACAGACTGAGACATTATAAACATAGTCTAGCAAACAAAACATAAATTGGTAACAACACAAGAATAAATCTGTGTTGTTCAGTCCCAGTTGAGATATACCTTGGACTAAGGTCCCAAGTGTAAGCAATTTTATTCAATTAATCATGGCATGAAAATTGGAGATTAATGGGAAATTGTTGTGCTCAGTCCTATTACTTCCCTTTAGCAGACAAAAGAGGGATTGAAGTGGAAAGAGGGAAAAAATCACTTTTGCGCCCTTTACTTGAAACATACACCATGAAAAATTAAAAAAAAAATCATGATGTAAAGAAAATATTTTCTTCTTCTTGTTATAATTTTATCAAATTTTTTGGTGGTCAGTCTTTCGAATGACAAGAAGTAAAGGGATTTTTTCCTCTTTGCATTGCTTGCTTAACACCTGTATTGTCCGGTAAAGGGAAGCAATATACCTGGTCAAAATGATCTCCCCTTAAGCATATCCCTCTTTTGGGAGGGGCAGATAATCTGCAAAACAATCTCCCATTGAACTAAATTTCTTATGGAACCTACTCTGTGCTACTAATCTTACAGTATTTGTAATTTTTAATCATGGCACTTATGTTATAAAGCAGTAACTTTGTTTCAGGTAAGACTTTGGCCTACGCTGTTCCCATTGTCCAGTCCCTGCAATCAAGAATGGTGAAGGTCAAGAGAGAGGATGGTCCTTATGTCTTAGTCATTGTTCCTACCAGAGAGGTAAGAAATATGGACCTTGCTAAAAATCAAAATAATAAACCTTTATGCTTTCAGATTCTTCTCCTGACGGGGCTCCATTCATGTAAGCTATCTTAGTTTAAAGGTGATAATACATTTTTACGTTTGTTTGTGTTGGGGTTTAATGGCATATCGGCATGATCACAGTTATATTGTGCCAAACATGGCGAGTTACATTTGCACATCAAACAGGCTGATCAAGTATATAAAATAAAATTGGAAAGAGAACGGGATGAATCTGACCTATAGCCTGTAATATTAAAGGGTATGTTGGATTTTACAAATTCAGTCAAAGATGAAGATATATTTGTTGAAATTTGTATGCTTTGAACAATAATATTTCTCTTATTTTCATTGGAATTCTATCATGTATGTATTGACTTCTTTAGTTTTTCTTTTAAAACTTAGCTTCACGCTTACTGATGACAAGCTTGACACTGGAATTATCTAATCAGTGGCTATGGTGCCTGTCCTATTGATTTAATTTTCATGACTATATTTAGATTTGATGGCATGTTTCTATTTGGGAGAAAGGAAGATGATTGTCATAAATGTTGCTAGCTATTTCTGTTCATGTGATAAGAAAACAGCAAGATGATATTATTTAAATTTGTATCTTGTCTGTTTATTACAGCTTGCTCTCCAGAGTTATGACACATTTGCCAAGTTGTTAAAGGTGAGTAGAGCTCTCTCTCTCTGAGAATCTGTTTGTTTCTGTATGTTCATGATTGAGAAACAATGTGACAAATTTTTTTTCAGAATTACCATTTCTCACTGAAGATCTTTATGCCTTACATGAAGAAACTTTTATACAAGTATAGAAAAATATCAAATGTCATTGTTAAATAATTTGGTATCCTTTATGGTTTACTCCTGCCAGACTTTTATCTGGATTGTGCCAGGTTGTCTGATGGGAGGAGAGAAACGCAAAGCTGAAAAGGCAAGGTATGTGATTCTTCTATATCTCACACTGAGAAATAGTTTCAGTTCTCTTCTTTATATTGCAATGATTCTTAAGATCCACAACTCTTGTCATGTGCGATATATAAAGTCTTTATGCTTGACAGAACTTGCGTTACCATAGAAGAGAGGATTTAATAACTGATGTGCAATTGTTAGGCAGTGGTATAGTGTGCTATTTTTTTCTGTAAGTTGCGAAGCATCTTGAAACTTTGTTATGAAAACACATTATTTTGTAATAGTGTTGTTTATATTGTAAATGATTAACATTTATTTCTCATTGCATATCTCCTGTCTCCCTTCTGTTCACACATAAATCACTTTTCTAAGAGCAAACCACTCATTTATGTTGTTATTGACAGGTTGCGTAAAGGTGTGAACATTCTGGTGGCCACCCCTGGCCGACTGATGGACCATATCAAGATGACCAGTGGTCTGTCCCTTGCCAGAATCCAGTGGTTGGTCATTGATGAAGCAGACAGGTAAGACTACTGAACCTAAAGTTTGAGACTTCTTTATAAATGGGTAAAATCTTATATCGATGATTCAGTGTCAGATTCTTCCATATGCCACTTTTTGCCATTGGCCTATGGTAGAGTGTTATACCAGACTATCAATATGAATATGCACTGAAACCTATTTTCTCAACCAAAACATTTGGATGGGCTGAACTTATTCAAAACAAAGCTTTGGAATTCAGAAAAACAATTTTTAAAAATTTCTGTTGTTGAAAGGAATTGCCAATCTTTTCTGTTGTTTTTTTTATATGTTTTGTTTTATTGTTAGATATTTATTTATTTTTTTTTTCGGTCTTTTTTTTTTATTGTCGTTTCTTGTATTTTGTCTGAAAGAAATAACTTTCTTGTCAAAAATATTATGACCTTTTCACACTTGTGAATAACACATAATTCACAGGCTCCAATGTCCTTTCTGTCATCCCCTCTCCATCATCTTTCTCCTCTATTTCATCTCCATTCCTTTTTGTTTATTGCTCTTGTTTCTTTTTCTCTCATACAGTGAAATCAGACTCTCATCAAATTTTGAACATATTGAGTTATTGGTATCACTGTGAAGATTATTATTCCTCTTTCTGTGTGTGAAAAAATGTTGTTCTACCTGAAATAGACATTGCGTTATTGACAATTAAAGGTGATGGGGGTGACCTGTTGCTGCAGCTGAATTTAGTGAGAAAATAGCCGATCACTTTTGTCAATCCTTATTAATCCTTATTAATTACAATTAAAAATTACAATTTTTCAGCTTTTCCTCAATCTATTTTAGCAAATTTATTTCTGAAATGCATTTTTAGATTGATATAGAAAGGTTCTGTGAAGGAAAAAAATTGTGTGAAAAATTCATTCACTGTTGAAAAACACGTGGTTTCTCTGGTCGTCTCAGTGTGATGAGCCCTGATTTCATCGTGCCGCGTCTCATATGTGCTATCTGCTTACATAGACATACACTCTAACACGGTTAGTAAGAAAACGCTTAATAAGAAACTTGCGTTATTAAGAAAGAATCTTTGGGAACGTTT
>JBCEWB010423821.1:4195-20253 GCA_039654565.1 Peronia peronii | reverse complement strand
GATGGATGGATGGATGGATGGATGGATGGATGGATGGATGGATGGATGGATGGATGGATGGATGGACGGACGACGGACGGACGGACGGACGGACGGAGGACGGACGGGTGGGTGGATGGATGGATGGACGGACGGACGGATGGATAGGCAGGCAGACAGACAGACAGAGCGAAAGTGAGAGAGGCCGAAAAAAGGCCTTAATAAAACCATTGATCCACAGTCGCTTCAGACCAACGTTTGCTCAAGTCAAACCGTCTTGGTTTTGCACAAGCATCAAGATTAATTTGTTCTGATCTGGACAAGCAACCGCACCCGATATTCCTATCTCTGCAGATTAGATTCTGTCCTGGGTGCTGTTGTTGTTGTTGGGGGGTTGATGTGCAAACAGCTGTCTGGGAAATGGACCATTGGTCTGTCGTAGCCCAGGGTCTGAAGTGAACGTTTACCTCATGTGAACTGTGTGTCCAGCGCTGTAGTGATTATCTTTATGTGGTTCCAGGAGGCGAGAGGTCGTTACTGAAATGATCCAAGTTTAAAGATGCTGGAATGTTAGGGGACAGAGAGAGAGAGAGAGAGAGAGAGATAAAAAGAGAAAGGAAAAAGAGAGAGAAAGAGAGAGAAGAAGTATTTAAGAGAGAGAGAGAGAATGAGAGAGAAAGAGACAGATTCAGTGTCAAAGTATATTACAATAATAGTAATAATAATAAATCCCCGCTCTGATACATGAACTGTTTAATGGAAGTGACAAAATATTGTGTCAACTATGGAGACTTGATTAGAAAAAGTACATTTGTGAACTTTGCCATACTGGTAGGGCTCATTTTCCTTCAGTAGCTTTGAATGTTGAAGCCTTGGTAAGTTTAATATAAATGATTTTTTGTTGTTGTTGTTGACAGGTGAAAAAAACAAGATTCAATTGTTTTCTTCCTGGCACGGGTCGAATACAAAACAAGGACATTTTTAATTCACTTTGACGGAAAGATGGTGGACTTTACAATATCCTCCGTTTCTGGCAAGCAGTGATCCTGCCAAATGCTTCGAACAATTTGTACGTGCTTTCTTCATGTTATTTAGTTTTTTTTTAGATCAAATGAACTGCCATAGTACGTGACATTTATCAGTGTGAGTTACCCACACAGCTCGCCAAAACTAATACTTTTGTAGGTTCCAGATCAACTTTACTGTTGTCGATGGTAAACATGGCGCTCATGATTTAGGTCGAATGGACAATCTCAGGTTTTCACACTGCGGCGCTTTCACGTAGAAAACAGGATTTGCTCTAGAATCACCAATCCTTGCTCTGAACAATACATGAACCGTTTAATGGAAGTGACAAAAATATCTATTTTAAAACCTCCTCCGCCAATATCACGTTTTGTCCTCTAGCTGGAAGTCAAACAACACATTCACATACACGTTTACCTCATCTAAGCGTCTGGGTTTTTAGTGTCGGCCGAAAGACGGTTAATAAGATATCCACGCTTGAAGAGACGGGAATCCCAGTATAAACAAAGAAATCAAGACTTTGTCTAAAATTGAACACATAAAACAACAACAACAACAACAACAATAATAACAACAACAACAACAACAGCAGCAGAAACAACAACAACAGCAAAAAAGACTACAAGTAGAAGTGTTTGCTACATAAATTATATCCATATATTATCCATACCGGCAAAGGAGTTGGAATTTGCTCCATGTATCCTTCCATTATCTATTAAGCCGGGAGGTGGGATTTGTTACATATCATATCCATACTTTATCCATTCAAGCAAAGAGGTGGTTTGCTCTATGTAACCATAGTAACTGTTATCCATTCTGAGTGGGAAAAAGATGAAAGAGAAAGAAATCGTTACTGATTATGTTCCAAGACAGAAGACCCTGACATACCGATGGAAAGGCTGGGCCTGAAAGAGAAAACAAAACAATGAGAAAAATTTCCTGCTGCAACTGGTGGCCTCTTAATTGGAGGCCAAAAGGAGAGAGTCGGAGGGAGAGAGAGAGTGAGAGACAGAGAGAGAGAGGGGGGAGAGCGAGAAAGAAAAAAGGTTTTCAGTGTGGAGATTTTCAGGTTGACTAGATGGACTTTGTAGACGGCAACACAGTAACAAAAGCAACAACAATAAAACCACCACCATCAACAACAACAAAGACAACAACATCAACAACAACAAAGACAACAACATTACAACAACAACAACCAACACCAACAACAGCAACAGCCCCAAGAAAACGGCAAATTAATCAATTTGCAGAGGGAAATTGAAGATGAGAACCAAATTTGTCAATCAGCTGTTTTTTTTCTATCAATTTTTGCTTCTCCATCAACTCACCATTAGGCCCAAATATCAACTTTTTTATACTGTCTCTGACCATTTTCTCTCTCTCTCTCTCTCTCTGTATCTCTCTCTCTCTCTCTCTCTCTCTCTCTTTCTGTCCCTTATTGCACAAATAAGAACCAGTTTTGTCAACAATTTTCCTGCCTAAGACATTGAAACCCACCTGGAGACACTCTGTGTTGTCTGTAAACCAGTTAGAAATCTGTACCATGAGAGAGAGAGAAACATGAATGTCTCTGAATAAGATCGGTTTGTTGACATCTCAGATTCCAATGGCGTTTCTTTCACATTTCACAATTTTTATTTTTTTTTTTTAATCTTGCCATTGGCATTCAAAGTGTTAATAGCAACTTTCATCGCCGGTATTCTTCGCTTTTTCGACCTCCATATTTTCACCATTCACCGCCAAATGTGTTTGATAAAAATGGGTTTTGTCATTCTGTCTTTCTACTCGATCTCTCCATCTTCTCGCACTCCGGAAGGTTTAATGATAGGATCTTAGCAGTTTTCATTACAGAGCAGCGCCGTGGCCTCTCTCTCTCTCTCTCTCTCTCTTTCTCTCTCTCTCTCTCTCTCTCTCTCTTGATCTGGCATTTCTTCTTTTTTTTTTTTTTCTTTATTGGTGGGTTATGAAGCGGGACTGACGTCAGTGAATTCCCAAGTTGTCGCCCGCATTTGTGCTGGTCGTCTCCCTTGAATAATGACACCCTAACCCAGCAAGTAGATCTTGTATCGAGCCGTCGGAGTGAGGGGAGAGGAAAAAAAAAAGGGGGTGGGGGGGTGGGGAAGAGGTTTAGGAAATACGGTCCAGTCAGCCTAAAGTAGATGTACTATGTGTGGCCAGTTCCAACAGAACACGCCTCTAGTTCGTGAGTGCAAAGTTACCATCGCCGACAGCCTGGGATTTTGACCCAAGTGAAATTGTGTTGATTATTCATGAATAGAAAGACGTGACACTTCCTCTTTTTCATTCAAGGGTTGAGAACTGCTGGTTGTCCCTGAGTAATGGAGTCAATTCTTGTCTCCTAACCGACTATAAGATCATCATTTGAAACTGCCTTGCCTTCAGTATTAATTGAGATAGTTTATCGAAAAAGACTTACAATAATAATCGACTGACTGTTTTTCAACTGACGAGCCCTCTTCATCCACTAACAGATTGTCATTTAAAAATGCGTTCCGATTCCTATTGATATTTGCTGTGCATAAATTACGAAAGAAAATGTAAAATTGGATAAAATGAAGGAATCGCTAGCTGTGATTTTTGACGTCTTCTGACAAACGTCCCTTTTCTGCTTGATTGCCAAAATTAACATTGTTCAGATACTGCGTGAGTTCTACATTCATTTGTGTGTGTGTGTGGAGGGGGGGCGGGATTGAATCTCAATCATAAGTGTGGCTGTCACGGAAAGCTGTCATTGTATTTGCATTTAACTACCTGATTCAATGATTCACTTTTTTTGCGTCATATTCGAATGTGTCTGTTTGATTGAATTGAAGATAAACAGTAGCGATATTATTTTATAAACGGACTGAGCCTTTACTCACGGTCGTTTGCACATGGTCTGGATATGCATTATTTTTTAGTCATTGTCTAATGGTTTTGTCATTCTGTCTTTCTACTCGATCTCTCCATCTTCTCGCACTCTGGAATGTTTAATGATAGGATCTTAGCAGTTTTCATTACAGAGCAGCGCCGTGGCGTCTCTCTCTCTCTCTCTCTCTCTCTCTCTCTCTCTCTCTCTCTCTCTCTCTCTCTCTCTTGATCTGGCATTTCTTCTTTTTCTTTTTTTCTTTATTGGTGGGTTATGAAGCGGGACTGACGTCAGTGAATCCTTTTACGTTTATAAATTTCTTCTACTGTTCCTCTGGTTTACTAGTGTGGTCTTTGGGGGTTCATGAAAGAGCCGCGGTGTCCTGTCATTGTAGTACTAAGACCCACTGACCCAGAAAGATCATTTCCTGAGCTCGTTCCCCTGATTTAGTGAGGCTCTGTGGATGCTCTGATCTCCAGCCGATCGATCACTGTGCCGTAATCAAGCTGTGATGGGCACCGTTGCTATCAACCCTACTGTTAATAGGCTGCGTTAATCTACGAACATAGGGCACACAGTAGACATAAGTGATGCTTTGCCATTACTGGCCACTTTTTTCATGGCAACCGTGAGCGTTTTAGTGCAGGTAACGTTTGCTCATTATCTATTGAGCATGAAATTAAAAGTATTTGCCTGTGGCGTTAAGTACATACACATTTCGATGCATTAGTCTGAACAGCCGAGCTGAGCAGGGATATTCTGTCCCTTTTACTGGTCTATAGTTAGGACGTTTGTGAGCCTTTCAACCTCCTGGGGAAGGTAAATCTCAGAGGGGCTGTGGAACTTTGGCTATGTTGGAATGCCTGTCTACTGAAGTTGTTTGGGTTCTCAGTATCTTTGTTTGATTCGAGAATTTAAGCATTATCGCACTCCTACTTTTGCAGTGCTTTAAAACTAAGGATGTTATCACATGACAAATAATTGTTTGACGTCTTTGTACTCAAATGGGAACGAAAAATAAAACAATACAAAACCCGATGCACAAACAACCGACTGCAAGTGTAATTAAGAATCTTCCATCTTCCAATGGCATTAATTGATTGTATTTGTTCTTAGTCTGTAACAGAGTGTGTAGAACAAACTGCCAGCATTTAGACAGAGACACTGACGTCACAGTGAATAATGAGACACCAATCACACTGAGTAAACCATATTTTTCTCTAGACCAAAACCAGGCAATGATAGTATTCTTGATATTCATAGAGGATTTAAAAAAAAAAAAAAAAGAGGAATCGGCCTTTGGGTACGAAGATATACGAAGATCCTTTTACAATTCATATAGGTATAGCGGTCAACAGAGCGGAAAGAACATAACTTATCTTCATGCCCTAGTCCCAGCCCCTCCCTTCTCACCCGAGTCTTTAGAACGTCCCCAAATTGGAAACTACGATTAAGTCATGCAAAACTAATGTCCCATCGGCTGAATGGCCAACTTTGTCCCAATGCACTTTGCCGCTGGAAGTCGATGATAAAAGCCATGAAATGAGTTGAGTTATGTATTTTTTTCATCCAGCTGATTGGAAACATATCCCAGGGCTGTCCATTATATTTTATGTTTTTGCTTTGGCGCACTGAGTAAAAATCTCCAGTGTGTGTGCATCCTCACTCCAAGCGCTTATGTATGCGCCATCCCCGCCCCCTCTGGTCTGGGCTAATGGTTGGAATCAATAAAAACTTCAGTTCTCTCCCCCAGTGATCAAAGGCCTATCAAAATCGATTTGTGTTTGAAATTAGACGAGAACATCGCTATAAGGACATATAATTCAATCGATTTTGTGTGGGTGAAATTCATATCAGGTTTCAGTCGCAACAGCAAGAACTTCGTTTTATACCATTCATAATTGATCTTGCACAAGTCATGAGGAAGTTTCCCTTTCATGACCAGCTGGCTTAGAACTTCAACAGACGGGAACATTACAGGCTAGTCCGTCGTACATTCATGCTGTGGGCATGCCATGAGTTATATCATACGGGCTCAGCAAAGTTCATAAATTACATAAGTTGTTGTTGACAGAGTCGATTACTCCTAGATAAAAAAAAAAATAAAGTAATATTGCATTGCTTGTTCTCCTGTATAGTTTGTATGGCATCGGTTATTCAGCCAACTCTTCCAGGCAGCTTTCTGTTATCTCTGCTTTTAACCTGTGTCTAAAATTACCCGGCAAATTTTTTGTCCCTTTTTGTTGAAATATTGAAATGGCTTCCATTGTGTCAGATGACTGTAAAACTGTCTCGGTAATGGCTGATCAACTGAACATCACTAATCGAATAGTTTTCCTATACTTCTTAATGATTGAACAGAGAGAAACCGAGCATGCTGATATCGTTGACGTATATTCCCCAAAGAACTAATCGAATCCAGCAAACATATCAGAGTATATGCCTACCAGTATACTTGGATACATATAACGTGTATGCTATATTACGTTATATTATGTTATATTATATTATAATAAAATATCATATATTATATACTCTGCTGTACTGTACTGACTGTATTGTACCGTAATTGCATGATATGGTATCATAGCATATTATATCATATTACATTGACTGACGTAACGAGTGTTCCTCTCCAGGACCTCATGGATTAGCATCTGCCCACTGTTTGGTTTACGTGGTGAGAATGTTTGGCTTTCGTGAGCACAGTGAAATATCTTAGACTATATGACTGAGCATGAAATGATAAATAAGTCAGGAAATTCTAGTTATACATAATCCAGTAGTCTAAAACAGTGAGATCTGAAATTCTAAAAATTCGATGGAAATCTATGCCATAGTGCAACGAGACTGGTATGATGGAAATTCGTTCATGCAGAGCAGAGATGTTGTTGTTGTTGTTGTTGTTGTTGTTATTTTGTGCCGAACTGTTTTGAGGGAAAATGTTTACTTTAGATTTATTTCACCGCGGGTTTTAGTAACAATGACGGTGAAATAAACATCAAGGCCAAGTGCTAGTAAAAAATAATGTAAACTCAGATTTTTTTTTTTAAAGCAAAATCTAATCATGCTCGTTTTGCTTTCTTGTTCATTAATATATTGGGTTTCAGAACTAAAATGTATTGAAAATAACTCAAAAGTAGTTTATTTGCAATTTTCCTCATATATTTTGCGTTACTCGCATACTTTTCCTGAACTTTATGCACTGTTTTTTTTTTTCAAAATGAATGTTTTGGGGAACAAATGCCCATAACTTTCTTGTTTTCCAACTTAATAGGCTGAAATTTCAGTACAGTAAAGTTCAAAGCATTTTTAAATCTTGTATGGAAGTAAAATTATTACTTAGTATAAAATAATAAAGTTAGTAGATTTTACGAAATCAATGAAAATTTATTATATAATTAAGCAATGTGCAATAAAATGTGAACAAATTACAATATTGAAAAAGTAGTTTGTACAGATCTGCATTTGAGTACATAGTGTGTACACATCAAATTTCAGACCATATTTGGTCTGCAAATAATAATAATAATAATAATAATAATAACCAGACAAAAAACTGGATCAGTAAAAAATCCAATGTGGCCTCCAACAGTTCAGTAATTACATCAAACTTTTGTCCAAAAAAATGAAGAAATTCACCTTATTTACCAATCCGGGACTACGACCACTTATTTGCTCTCCCCTGAATGTCTACAACAAGATGGGGAGAGAATGATGGTGACAATGAAAGGGTAAGACGGACACACAAACTATCTAGAGATCTAGACCCTAGAGACCCTAGAGATCTAGGGAACTCCCAGAAATATGTGAGTCAATGTGGACAGGACTGGGAAGCAGAGCAAAGTGTGTATGTGTAGCCCTAATGGTCGCTTAGACATAAGAGCATGCGAACGCTGGAACATCAAGAAGACGTGCACCCGAGGAGACACAATATCTTATCGGTAGGCAAAGGAGTCCCTAGTCGATATAAGGAAAGATTTAAATTAAAATGGTATAGCGATGAGAGAGAGAGAGAGAGAGTAAAAGAGATAGAGAACAAAAGAAAAAAACTCAAAAACAATAACAGCAAGATGAAGAGATTGAGTGAGTGAGTGAATGAGTGAGTGAATGAGTGAAGAAAGAATAAGTGACTGATGAGTGAGTGAGTGAGTGAGTGAGTGAGTCTGTGAATGAGTTGGTCAATGGGTAAGTGAGTGATTGAGTGACTGACTGACTTAGTGTGTGTGCGTGTGAGAGAGAGAGAAAGAGAGAGAGAGGATGAGATTAAATTCGGTTAATCTGCACAGAAATACGATCGAAAGAACAACAGCAATAAAATTAACAACAACGGTAACAGGGAACAAGGAGAGGGGGCGAAAGAGAAAGAGAGAGATAAAAAAGACGAAGAGAGAGAGAGAGAGAGAGAGGGAGAGGGGGAGAGAGAGACTAGATTCGATTAGTTCTTAAGGGAATGGAAGTCGATAGGGCAACATGCTTCGTTTCCTTTTACCCGATCTTCCCCACTAGCTTGTCTCAGCGGGAAGAACCCAGTGACAAGAAAGCAGATCGGTCATGGCTTGTGGACATTTATGTAACCCCGAGCAGGACGTGGGGCATGGACCTATAAAATGATAATGTCCACTGGCAGATTGCAGGTCTAGAGATGGTGCGAGAGAAAGCCATGGCAGTTTTACACCTTAAATGATTGATAGCCGCCACTGGTATCTCACACGAGGACCCGGGGTATGTAAGTAGGTTCTCTGCTCCCACCTGCAGGCAGTGAAAGCCCGCCGTCGATGGGATGTCTCACAAGGAGTGCCATTCTCAACGTTCCAGTGGTGACATCTCTTCTCTCTCTCCCTTGCTCCTGCCTTCTGTCCCCCTCTCTTTCCTACTTGATCAGCCTTCCTGACGTGCAAACGTATCTGACCGTGTTTGGCACAATGTAGCCGTGATCGTGCTGATGTGTCGTTAAATTGCAACACAACAAAGTTAGTCCTTAGCTTGTTTATGGTTATAGAGACTGTGGACAACAATTACGCTGTAAATAGTGAAGAAATCTCTTGCTCTGAAAGATATTTTGGGTTCTGTTAAAAGGTTTATTATCTTATGAAGATCGACTGGATTGAAAACGGATCTGTACTTGGAAGTCACTTCGTACTCACACATCATATGATAATTATCTAGTATTGCTCTCAATGGCTCCCTACTCATTACGATAATCGTGGGCGCTTCGTTTTTGAATACTGTGGATGATGAAGTGATAGAGGTTGCCGGCACTTCCTGCTTCTGTTCGGAACACAACGTGCTCTAGGTAGTTCATACAACATGAGTCGCCTCTGGGCGGCTTATTGGTGTCACAACAATGCCAGACAATATGCAGAGAAAGATGACCGAACTTTCCATACGTTGTTATTGAGAAGACTCGACACATTAGTGCCATAATTTACAATTTGATCTGAGCGATCACACATCGAAGTCTCTTGTGAAGGGGAGTTTCAAAATGAACCCACTGCATAGAGAAGGGGGAAGGGAAAAAGGAGGAAAAACAACAACAACAACAACAATCACTAACAACAAAGGAGAACAAAACGTACACAAAGTGAGCACATAATGAACGCCAATTAAAATCCAGACTAAGATAAGCTAGAACTAAATCTCATTTCCTGATGAATTGTCTAGAAATAACTAAACTTTCTTGCAGATAAAGCGATGGGTAATTTGTAACTGACGGTCAACTCAAGCTGGACATAAAACAACTTCCCGTTCTGCATCAGGAAAAGCAAATAACCACAGTGGTGTCAATACGGTCATGCAGATAAAAGATTAACATTGATTCGTCTCCGTTCTTTTTCAATATTTATTGATTAACATTGTTTTACCAGAATGAGTAGACAAGAGAAAGCTCTTACCAATAGTTTTAATTATTTATGTAATAAACATATTGCATCATTTCATAATTACATTGCCACATTTTTAGGGCGTGAATGCTCAATGGTGTTTCCGTCCGTTAGCTTGCATGGGCCATGCATGGGCCGGATAGCTGAGGTCTCATGCTCACACTCTGTCTAGATCTAATTAAACTCTGCTCACACTTTGCCACACCCCAGCTCTCTGCTCATACACCGCCACACCCCAGCTCTCTGCTCATACACCGCCACATCCCAGCTCTCTGCTCATACACCGCCACATCCCAGCTCTCTGCTCATACACCGCCACACCCCAGCTCTCTGCTCATACACCGCCACACTCCAGCTCTCTGCTCATAACCGCCACACCCCAGCGCCCTGAATGCGCGGATCTCGCGCTTTGCCTCAGGCCGGGCAGTATGGCGACACTCACTTTCCAGCACGCGTTGATTGTCTCCGGACCTGCGCGCCGTTAAGTTCTCCACAGGACATTCAGTCTGCTTTTTTTCCCCTCTATATCTGTGAATACAGTGTGTTTGTATATGTGAAATGCATCAAAGTTCCGGAAGAAATGTCAGCTGGATTTATTAACATTGACAGAAAATGTCCATTGACATTTCGATGGATTAATTGTTTGTGAACTTAATGTGGCATTTCGATCCATGCATATTTCAGAGGGAGCAATTACAGACAATTTCAATGAGTCTGGACTTTGATCCCTTACAAAGATCGTTCAAAGTGACTTCCGTTATAATTTCATGTTCCTTTGTTCCCTTGTATAGTGGAGCATCCTTCGACATTATACAGCCTGGTATAAATTGATCATAAGTTTCAAGATTAAAATTACTTTCAAGATTTATCTCTGTGACGTGACAATCATTGTACAGTCTATTTAAATTGGACCCAGTGAAACTAATTTCAAGGAACACAAAGAGTTGACGCAAATCGATGATATCCCCGCTCACGGTCAATTCTACATGTTAGTACTGGGCTATTAAGCGGAATTGGCAATTTAGTTTGATCGTGAATGGACCCTCATAAGGAAGAAAACAAAATCCAATATCAACAATATAACAATCATAACAGACAACAGTAACCCTCAGTCCTATTGGTCAGCACATACAGGTTCCAGGAAAGAACATTCGCCCTCATTGGATGACGAGAACAAAGGTTGATGTCGGCTTTGTACTCAGCATAGATAGTATACACATCATATTGTTGGATAAACATTGGTTTGTAATTTTTAAGCCTGTGAGCTCCAACCTCAAGCTTTCATAGATAGTTATTAACTCTTGTCAAATGAGTTCGCCAGTCACCAATTGTTATTTCACCAAGGTGAAGCAGAA
Organism: Peronia peronii; assembly: GCA_039654565.1. Taxonomy (NCBI): domain Eukaryota; kingdom Metazoa; phylum Mollusca; class Gastropoda; order Systellommatophora; family Onchidiidae; genus Peronia; species Peronia peronii. The sequence goes on along the minus strand of JBCEWB010423821.1, from coordinate 9,139 downwards.
AGTGTCAACATCTTCTAGCTTGTGCTGACAAGAGGGCAAACCAAATCAAGACAAAACTAGGGCATAAAGACAATTCAAGATACCCGATAAGGTGTAGACATAATATCATTTTATTCATATTCTCCCCAGATACCGTAGATAAAGTCATAGAATTAACCAGATTTTTTGGATAATATTTTTCTCTCTATTTGTGACTGTCATTTCTGAAGTCCCGCGCCCTTAGGGAGATAACGGTAATATAGGAATTTACTGTCCAGATCTGTCACATTTTGTGGATTTTCGATTATGTTTGAAGTAATCGCTGAAATGGCAAAGACACAGACGATTATGCAGTGTATTTGCCTGATATTTTACTATGTGGCAGCGCATAAATGCAATGCATAGTTATAAGGGATTTGGTCTTTCTAGATGTATAAAAATATAATCAACAGTATTCAGAATCATCTCATCATCAGCATGGTTCTTCCTTTCCAGTCAAGATAAAGGCCATAAGACAAGGGTTCCCTATTCAAACTGATACCACTATTTCATCCCCTGGAAAATTTCTCCTATCAACATCGTCATTCAAAGTGTCTCTTCTATTCAGTCTTTGATCTATCATCTAGTACCTTTGGATCACATTATAAACAATAGGACCGCAGCTGTGCATAAAACAATATTTGTGTTGAATTTAAATGACTGCAGGCGCACGTTTTCATAACACGCAATGACTTTGAAAATAGTATTAGCAAAATTCCAGAAACTATCAGCGATCTTTAGAGAATAATGCGTTTATATCATTTTAATCCTCTTATTCCCTTGTAAAATCTGGGCGGATTTGGTTTGTTTGTAATTCAAGGAAGCCAGGCTTTGGTTCGGAATGAGGTTGAGTGGATAGCTTTGACTTGGAGTTTATCGCTCTCTCATTGATTGGACCCCTGGCTTATGGTGCTGTTCCCAGCCCTTCTGTCGTTAGAATGTCATTCATAACAGATTTCTTAGATAAGGCCTTGTCCATTACAAGCAACAACAACAACAACAAAACTCCTCTGTTTTTGGTTTTTACATTTAAGAATGCAGTTGTTGAGAGGTTTGTAGTTTTCTGAAGATATTTTGAATTTATTTCGTTACATCATAAATATTTTGATACGTTTAATTATTGCTTTTGAAACGCTGTTATCCGGTAACACGGCATAGCTCCTGTTACGATATTCTCCTTGTTTCAATGTATTTATTGACAGACCTGTTGTCAAATTTGCTATCAAAAGTCTCAAATTATTGTTTAAATTTATGATGAAACAGATCAGGAAATACAGGGTCTAGGACAACAACGATTGTATTCAGGATTGTGAAGATTCATTGACTACATTGTTCAGGTTGGAGTGGTGCCATCAAAAGATCATCTGGAATGCGAACTCACAACTGTAATGGACACATTGCTCTAGTGTTTCTCTTCCAAACATTTCTCTCTTGAAACAGAAGAGAAGATGTTTTGTTTGTGGGCAGCAGGCTGTGACTCGCAGTAATGAAAAGCCAACTAGAGAGAAGATCGATTTTTTTAGAAACAACAGGGAAATAATCCAGAACGGAGATAAACACACGACCAGAGCTTAGGACATTCTCTCCATGTCACGGTTTGTGATACACTTCTCGCATGGATTGTGAATTTCGCTTACAGATGAGAGATTACACCTCGGAGACAAACAGAAATTCAACTCTATTCAGCAATGGAAATAAAACGTGCCAGCATCGAAATTCATCCTGTGCGTTTGGAGAGGCTGAAATATTCTAGACATGCAAATCAGGATTTAGGACCAGTAGTTCGAGGGATAATTTTCATTGGACTCTAGCTCTAAGGTTCAGTTCAGTTATTATGTAATTTTTAAAAAACAATTTCGTAGAGTTTGTAGAGTAGTGACAATGCAGTAGAATATGTAGTCTGATTCCCGTAGTTAGAACTTTCTTTTGAAGTTTAGAATTTGCGAAAAAGTTGTGAGCAACATCTCAGACAAGTCGTCAGAATTCAAGGAACAATCAAGACCATTCATGACGATTTATGAATCATAACACTCAATAAAACTACATATTTATTTTCAGTATAATTAAACTTCAAGTAAATGACCACTGCAGATGATTTCGTGAATAGAGACAGATTTTTAAAAATTTCATGTTGTGCTGTAGAGTTTCGATTTGAAGGACATCTGCAGGTGACAACATTTTGAAAACGGATCAGCGCTCGTAAATTTAGGTGTTTCATTATTCGTGGAGTGACCTTGGTCTGTGACGTCATGCTGCAGAACGCCACGTCACGTCTGACATGTATCAGCTCGTTTGATGATGACAGTGACGATGAATCTCCGGATGAAACAGATTCTGTCAGCGGGTGAGCGTATTCGGAGCCATATAGTCTGGTTTATATACCAGAACTTTTGACCTTAGAACTGACGCTTTCTGTACATTTCATTCCACAAGAGTTCTCCTCATCTTTCTTCTTTCACCCACCCCTCCCTCATCTTATGTAAGTCTGTGGATTTTCAAGACAAAACTGTCAACTAGTAACTGGTACATTGATACAGCAATGTAAACTAACATACAATTAGTAAGACAGACATCAGTTATGCTCAAAATGAAAATAATCTTCTAATGTTAAGTTTTCTCAGTTGACGTTTTCTCATCTCAATCATCATTATTGTCATTGTCATCATCATCAAAATTCTCTTCCTCATCAAAATCATCGTCATCTTTAACATCATGATCATCATCATTGTCTTCAAATTACCATGACAAACAACAGCAACAACAACAACAACAACAATAACAACAACAACAGCAACAACAACAACAACAGCAGCAGCAGCAACAACAACAACGACAACGATAACGACAACAACAAAACACAATAATAATGAACTGATCCACGGATTACTATTATTATTAGCAGTAGTACTATAATTGTTATGAATGATATAACACGAGACCCTCCTTCGTCCCTTCTTCTGTCGGTAGAAACTAATTGGCGGGAGCAGGCAAAGAGCAGGACTTGGTTACTCGAGGTTCTCTGAGCTCACGCGTTTTTCCGTCCGTGCTGAGTTATACTGGCCTAAGCCATTTTTCAGCACCTTTGAGGTGTTTGGGAAAAAAAAGATCGTTGTGAAAGCACGTCTTTTTTTGTCTTTTTTTAAATAAGGTATTCCATTTCCGTTCTCTTGAATGAATATATAATTCTATCAGCGCATTCTTTTGGTATAATTAATTAAGTTGTCTGATAATCTCTTATCCGAAACAGCTTAAGAAATCACAAATCTGACGTATCTCTGCGGTAATACAGTGACAACATGAGAGAGGGAGAATATCCCCATTACCATCTCCGGGAAGGATATCCCTTTGGACAAAATAATCCCAAATGACCGATAGAGTTCATCAATATTTCGGGAAATTCCATCGATCCATGTCCTTGGCCTTGCCTCGGCCGTACGTTTGCCTCACTTCTTGGTTTGACCCTGTTACGATGGGTAGGAAATTTATGACTAAAACTCTTCACTACGAGTCCAACTGAACCTGGATGCCCTCCAAATAATAGTAGTAATGAGTGATGTTAATGTTTTAATGACCTATGGAAACGCCTGACATATTTCCACGCTGAGTTTTTCCCGAAATCTTGTGTTCTTCTATTATCGTTATCACTATTATTCATTCATTCATTCGAGATTCCGTCTCTACAAAGAGGTTGGAGGTCATGACACGCCATCTTTCTCGGCCTAGTGCAATCTCGCAGCACTCATTCATTGTTCTCCCAGTATTCTCTTCGATATTCTTGAGCCAGCTGTTTCGTCTTCTGCCTCTTCCTCTTTTCCCATCGACTTTTCCTTCTACTGTTATTATCGCCCGTTATTGGCATTGTTATAATAATCACAATCGTGACCTTACCCTTTAATGATGTAACACTCCCGACAGAATTAATTAATGCGTAGTATTTTTGTACCAAAGGCTTCTCTTATTTCACATGTCCAGTGCCTCTTTTATCTGGGGATCAAAGTTAATGAAAGAAAATGTCCACAACATCCCCTGCTGATTTGCAGTCTCGTTATATGACATACCTGGGGCCTTTTGTTTTATCTCGCATATGAGCAATTAGGAACATAATGAGGACACCCAACTTTAGGAAACTCGCAGTGTAAGAATTATTCCGTTATGTACTGAAGTACTGAAAGCGGATTGTGGACAGGCGGATATTCTGACTGTGTTCCATAGACTATCACCTGCTTCGCGGTACAAAGAAAGTCTACAAAGACCACAGTACTGGTTTATCTGAGGCTGATCTGATCTGGCAAATATTAAATGCACTATTAGATTTGAAGAGAATTGTCCGTCAGCTCGTCTTCTAGCCTGTCCTTTTGATCACGTCAAACATCATACGCTGGTGCTTTAATACTGTCACTTTTTGTTTCGTTTCGATTTGCCGGTGTAGCGGTGAAGTGGCCGAGCTCCCATCTACAGAGCCCAGTTGTTTTTGTTTTTATATACAGGCACGGACATCTTGCATAAACAAACAAACAAACTTTTTTACGCACGTTCGCAAATTATAACTAAGTGCACATCTCAACAACAGATAGACTCACAATTTCACTCGTAACAACAAAACGTGTACACACATGGACACATTTGCACACGCACAAACAGATAAACACAATTGTAGGCAAACTACAAATAAGTGCACATCTCACGCACCCGCACCCGCACACGCACCCGCACAGCCATGGGGACTGAGAATGAAAGAACGCATCTATCTGGCCTTAGTTTTGTTTTTCTATCCACCTGGCTCCAATTTTCTTTCTCTGCCCAGTTTATCTCTGTCAGTGCGATCGATTCATTCTCTCTTTCCATTGTTATCTCAATTTGTTGGGGGGGGGGGGGGGGGGGGGGGGAGGGGAGGGGGGGGGGGGGGGGGGGGGGGGGGGGGGGGGG
>JBCEWB010423712.1:0-20256 GCA_039654565.1 Peronia peronii | reverse complement strand
ATCTATCTATCTATCTATCTATCTATCTATCTATCTATCTATCTATCTATCTATCTATCTGTCCGTCTGTCTGTCTGTCTGTCTGTCTATCTTGTTATCAAGCAAGCTCGTCATCTTTCGGGAAAAAAGGGCATGGGATGGAGAAGGGGGCACAAAAACGGCTGACACACCTCGCAATGTCCATGTGTTTCCATGCGCATAATCCGTGGTGTTTATCACCAAAGCGCCAAAAAGCCTCTCAGAGAGCCAAGCTGTTCCGCTTCAGCCTAACGACGGACTCTTCTTTTGTTTCAAGTCGTTGTTAAAGGCGGTCCAGCACGCTCTGTTTACTCGGACTTCACCGAAATAACTTCCTTCACTTTTCCATTTTCATCTGCTTTGCCAAAGTTGACGTGCAATTGTCAATGACGGTGGGGCCAAATGGTCGTCCTGTGCCGTTGTATTTAGAGTTGAGAGTTGTTCTGGCGAGATTGAGTTTGGTAGTGTAAACCACGAAATGGGCTAATGCGATTAGCTATACTGGGGCAAGGCCTTTGTCCAGTGAATCCACTGTAAGTCCCGTTGATCGCATTGTTTCTCCGTTTAAACTTTATGGTCGTTGACATTTCTCGCGATGTCCATTTTTTTTGTTTGGAATATCTCACTCCGGGCGATTTCGGATACCGCAATATTGAGCACATAGAGGAGAATGAATGAGTATCGGTTCCGGCGTGGTGCCTTTTGTTATAGAGTAGAATCTGGTCAATCTTTATTAGCTCTCCGATATATTAGTGAGATCATTTTGGCTCTTTCCTCTAACCCTGACTACTACTTTAAAAAAACAAAAAACAACAACTTTACTTTCATTTGTTATGTCTAGTTCTCGCCTTTCCCAAAAAAATATCTCGTTTCAGTTTAGTGTTTAAGTTGAAAATAAACGTGATGTTGGTACTAAGAATATATTTACTAATTTACTTCCACTGCTTGAACTAAAGTTTTCAAGATTCACATTCTAAGGCTTCAAGTCAGAAGGGAAGATTCATTTATTTAATTAATTAGTTATTGAAAAGCCAGCAAGATCAGAGGGAATAATAACATGGAAATCTTTCTTTAAATCATGTTTTGCTTTATTTCATGAAATTAACTAAGTCTATCAGAGTTCGCCAACAACTGGGGCATTTTATTGACATTATTCTTTGCACAACACCGTCTTGTCTTTAACAAAAACCGTGCAGAAGAAAAAAAAATCTTCCTATATCACCAGTTTTTTTTTTGTTTTTGTTATTCTGTTTTTCATCCTTGCTTTCTTCACTTGTCATCAATCAGTTCAATCACATTCTAGAAACCACTTTCCTCAACCTGCGGCCACCTTCTAAAATCACCTTGTTTTTAGTTATTTAAAAAATGTAAGGTTCCGCGAGAAAGATGACGTTTCTCTGTTTTAATTTAAAAAAAAAAAGTTTGCGTGAGCAGATCCCATTTATAGCACAGTTTCTATCATTCATTTGACAAGCTCGGGAGCGGATCGGATGAGGTTCTCTAATCCTATTTCCTGATGAATTCAGTGCATTGTTATTTTCACAAGAAGGTGACATGTTGTGAATGAGAGCCAGTATCCAGTCCGGATGATTGCCTATTACAAGCCGAAAATGTTAATAAAAATAATAAAACCAAAGATAGAAAAAAAGAGAGGAGTGCATTTGTGGTATACTTTGCACTTTTGATCGAAATGGATTGAAAAGTGTAGCCGTCAGAAAAACGATTTGGTTTTTGTCTGTTAGGTCTTGGGAACGCAAATGTTTACCAATAATAGTTCACGGCTGTATCTAAATTGGGTTATAATAATAATGCTGCTGCCATTATGACTTCATTACGCTATATTTTCAATGTCAACAACTAGCCAATTTGACGTTAATGAAATGTACTATTAAAACGTTCTTTGGTGGTTTCCTCTAAAATTTCATAGATTAAGGACTGCATGTCTTCGGCCCTAATTTTGTATCAACTAAATTACTTCTCACATACTTCTCTTTAACATTCATGGGTATGGATGTCTGTAGCATAATTCTTAATAGTATTATGATATTATGAGCCTTGCATGCCTCTTGCATATTATTATGCGTGTCTCAATATGTATATATAAAGTGTGCTTATGCCTTTAACCATGTTCAGAATAGAAATACGTCTGAAATACCTATGGCTGAGTAATGTCATAATTTAAAAATGTAACTTAACCATGCTGGCACACTTCTTATATATCCATTCTCGGTTCCAGGGCTAATTGAGCAGCTGGTATCCTTCCAGCTCGCTTTGACCATATTTTGTAAGACTTCTAACAGCGAGTAAATTTTTTTATGATAATTTTTTCACCACATTGGCACGCAAAAACTGCATACAGTTAGGCATTTAATCCAACTCTCTGAACATAAGGAAGTAGAGATGTTGTATATGGAAAAATAGCAGAGCAACCACTACTTTCAAATCTCGAGGCGCAATATACATTATGTTTTATGTTCCTACTTCGGGTGAAATGACATCTTTGAATGCCCTTAGAAAATGACATAATTAATGTCTAGCCTCTAAGCTCAAGAGAAGGAAAATCGATTCTAAGTAATCTGGCTGACATTTTGTTCATGTTTATTATGGGATAGAGAGAAAGTGCTGGAAAACACTGTAAAACAAGAACGACAGAGTGATCATATCAAAGTTCATGATCAAAGCAGTCATCCTTTTGCTGCTAAGGACGCTGACGACATTGCTGGTCGTAGGCTATTCTGGCTGTCCGCCATAAGACATACTGATATATCCCCAGCTCACCAGAATTAGATCTAGTGTGACAATTCTCAGGTAACAGTCGTCATCGAACTCGATAGCTCGCTGAAGACAGAGCACATCATGAAATAGGAAAATCGATTCCAGATGACTAGACGTCAGAACAGAGTCAGTTGACAGCGTACTACAATGTGGCCAGTGGTCAAATTGTTATGTTTGGCTCATGCCAGGACCGTGTTCGACCACACGCTGACAAAAGGATTAAAACCTGGTTCATCTCGCTCTACTGATTCTTAGACCACCCCAGTGTAGCACGCTGTGTTTTTATTTCCCCGCCAACTGGTCCGCTCTTCTCTTTTCTCTGTCATGTTCTGTTTAGTTTAGTCCAGGAGAAAAACAGACGAAGGAAAACAGAGAGAGAGAGGGGGAATCAGAAGGAATACGCACTTGACCCCACCCCGCCAGGAGCTCCAGGAGATGCCATCGAAAGGATAGAAGCCACTCAACCAAAGGTAGGAGAATGGCAATTTATTCTCGAAACCGAGAGCCACATCAGAGATTACTGGTAGAGCAGCTGAGTAGTGCTTTTTCAGTATTGCCAAAGTATCTTTGGTACGGCTTACTTATAACTGTGTTACATATAATAATGTACTTTTCATTTTTAATTTTGTTCTGTATCCCACTGTCCTCAAAAGAAATTAGCCTAACTTGTGGACTTCTGTGGCGATATTCATACAATAGGATCGTGTGGCATCCAAACAACGATTTTGTACCTGGAGAGTTTTATTTTGATCTTTCATTTGTTTTTGTTCATGTTACGTCATTTTTCGCTCCACATTAATCAAACATTACTTTGGGATTTATACATAATAGTTACATTATTTGACATAATAAACATACATTTCCTTAGTAGAAGAAGGGTAATTAACGTATAACATTTTGTAGTATCCATATAATTGTGAAGGAAGACCATAGGGATCACAATCGATCTTTGACCTGACAAGCTATTCAGATTGAAAATATTTCAACCAACAAATGGTAAATAAGTCATAAATACGCTGTTATCGTGAGTCAAGATGTATTCACCTAAACAAAAATCAGTCGATATTGAACTATTAACCATTAACTGAAGCAAAATGATAACATATTTCTTTTTTCAATTTATGCTTATTTATCAGTGCATTGAAAAGAAATACATTTACAAAGAAACTGCTTTGAAATTCGGCGCTGGGACAATTCTAGCTTGTGTGCACATGACTCCCAGTTGCTCCAACTACTGATTAAAAAAAATGAGACATTTAAGATTGTTTTACTAAGTCAGGCTGTTGGTAAGCATTACTTGGCACCTTCTCTGTTTGACATCTGTTGATGTACTTTTAACACGAGCGGTCTTGCCCAAGATAGATGGGCGGATTTGAAATCTTTTTAAAATTTTCTTGAGTTGCTAGAAATCAATATTGACTGTCGATCAATGTCGATCGCATCAGCAAAACCGTTGAATGCTTTTTAATTGGAATTAAAGAAATTGTAGGAATGTAAATAGAGACTACTGAAAAGTATTTGCCTGTTACACTAAAAAATATTTGAACTTTTCATTAGTGAGAAAAATTGTGTGCCAATAGAATGCAGTTGTATCAATATGGAAAATACACGTATGGCCATTTGAGATAGGATCTATAAAAGAGAGAGCGAGAGAGACAGATACAGACAGAGAAAGAGAGAGAGAGAGAGAGAAATATGTTCCTGGCATGCAAGAGGCACTGTATATAATATAGAAATGATAATTAGACATGCTATAGGAATGTGAAAGACATAATTGATCACGCCCATCTGACAAATAACAGCAGGTAGGCATGTCTGTATGTCAGGGATCCTGACAGCAACAAGGGGATAGCATTATTCTGGTCTTCTGTTTTTTAATTCTGAATACCGGTATGCATGTCGTTTTCTCCTCACTATTATTATTCTTCAACCCTAGAAATGTCAGAGACTGAGCTGATCAAAAACTCATTTAGTATACTCTGTGCAGGACTTCTCTTCCAAATAGCACTCATTGACGTAACATAGCACCCATAATATGCTACCATGAAGACATACATAATGATATGTCTATGGTTACCATATAACAGCAATTGTTATCTCTCAATCGTGAATGTTAATGTTATTAGAAATACTACAGTTTTTACTGACACTCGTAAGTTAAAGCCTGTTCTCTTTCTGCTCTTGAATATAATGTGAACACCATTCTTCCTTTAATGCCTACTGTCTGTACGCTGATGTACGGCAATGTTTAAATGTCTATTTCCAGTTATGTTAATTTTTCATTTGAAGTGGGTGCGATAAAGATAATTCTTGAATGTCCTGTATGCGCTGACAATTGCATTAAATTGCACACCTGAGCATCAGCATTGTCTTTTATTAAAATTTATTTTATAAATTATATTATCGTTCTAAGTGACCAGTCTGAAAGGCAGGGTATAATTTCTACTGAAAGCGAATCGGTCCCACTGAATTCCTTCATCTCGCCTCAGTGAGTTCTTTCTATCACATGAATATTAAATTCGTCTTCAAAGAATTTGTTTGCGCTTCTGTCCAGTATCAGAGAAACTGTATGAGAGGCCGATATCGGTGGTTGGAATTCAAGCATAGTAATACATTTTTCAATCGATGTCTCTCTGACATTCTTTGATGGACTAAACGATCATCATACTTATGCATCCAATAGCATAAATAACTATACTAATGTTTTATCACGTTTTTAAAATTCTTATGAATTTTGTCTCATTTATGGTGAAAATTACCTCTAATATACAGGGAGTGGGGTGGGAGGAGGGGGGGGGAGGCAGGCAGGGGAGGGACTTTGAAAACAGTCATTCGTTTTGGCATTGTTTCTGATTCACCAGTATGTCCCTTTTCTTCCTACCCTCCTTTCTCTTTAAGTTCAGATATCCTACAGGTACATGTGGTGTGAGTACTAGGAAAAAGTCATTCATATTCCGTGGTTTTAAATTATGACTGTCAGTTTCATGCATTTTTTTCCTGCACTCCTTCATCCCTTCTCTCTTTTCTTCCTTTCTTTCTCTGTATTCCTCCTTCTTCTCTTTTTTCCGTGTTCCTTCCTTCCCTCCCTCCTGCTTTTCTTTCTTTATTTTACTGTTCCTCCGTTCTTTCTTACCTTCCCTTTTCTTTTTACCCATTCCTCCTTTCTGTTTCTTCGGTTCTTTCTTTTTCTCTTATGCTCTTACCTCTGCCCCCCCCTCCCCGGCACATCTTTCTCTTTCTCTCTCTCTCTCTCTCTCTCTCTCTCTCTCTCTTTGTTTTTTTTTTTTTAAAGATTTTGCACATTCGCCAAAGCGTCACTTGGGCGGCATATCAATATACACTCTTTTATATTGGTCGTAATTTTTAAGCTCCACGTAGCATCACGGCACTGTGTAATGTTTGAGGAATGGGTCGGCAAATAATATAAATAGTTGTTGACAAAAACGTTAGCACTTCCATCTCGAATCTCAAAGCCTGAGCGATAGAAACCTTATCAGGCTATTCTACCAACTCAAGCCTAGCTTGCATTACAAAACGAGTTCCTCTCTTTTTCTTGGGAAAACATGGTGGCTGCCGCTAACGCTGTTCATTTGTACAATTCAAAATGTCTTGACCAAGATCCTAAGCCCGGCCTGGGTACACTCAACAGACTATATAAGGTCCATGGCAAGGCAAGGGGGAAAAAGAGAGAGACAAAAAAGGAGGGACCGCCCGCTACGAGAGCTTGGTCATGCTAGAATGGAGGGGGATGACTGAACCCTTTTATGTGGGTAGGCATAAAAGCCGGTGGTATAAATGAGAAGCTGGCCTCGGATCTTCAGAGTTTTACATTCATAATGCCCCGAGACAATAAAACGGTCTCGATTTTTCACTGGGAAACCTTGGCTGGTAACACTGGAGCTGCGGCGGAGATGTACATTCCGCTTGTCCATTGACCGTGCGAGCAGCCAGTTTTGGGGGTTTTGCACAGGGACCATCCCCAGGAACCTCTGCGTCTTACCAGGTCCCTTGCGTCCAACATTGTATTAACATTGTCGCTCATCATAGCCAAGACTTCATATGGTAATCATAATCTATCTGGCGTACTAGTACATGTATTATGACTTTGTGCTGGAAGTTTTTTTATCTTAGAATAATCCATCAGTTGTTCAGCCAGTAGAGTCAAGTGCAATAACATATGAAGATTACGGTGGTCGGCAGCGTGAATAATTCATTAGAATAAAGGTTACTATGAAGTATCATGAAGAGGACGGTATTTATTTTCCCACAGTGAAAGGATCCTTTGTTACATGAAAACAATGAGTCATGAACTGTGACATAAGTTTATTAGCTGAATGATTCATTCATAATCTATATAATCATCTTTGGATGAGCGGATTACATTCATAACGTGATTGACGACATTGCTCAGAATCTCGTGTTAGTCCGCGTGAGTCAAGGAGTCAGGCAGAGAAGGGTGAACCGTTGATCTTAACACCTAGAACTAGCTAGAACCACCAGTTGGATACAGGTACAAAGAGACTCAACGTTCTACAGCCGTCGGAGTAGCCCATGTTTCATAAACGTATACTTTGGATGTGCATCTCGTATAGTAAGTAATTCAGGCAAAAAGTTGATAATCTCATTATCCAATGGTAATTTTATATAAGCTGAAGAAAGGCTATAGTGGCATTTTGTTTCATAGTCGAGTAATCGTTTGCTGATGAGTGGAAAGAAAATAATCCCTCTTCCTTTAACGAAAGAAGATCGTCATTGATAGTGTTAAACATTTTACCTTTCCACTAAACTCTTTGCATCTATAAAATGTGGGGGCTTTTGGCTTCTATACTATCGATCTGATAATTATAATTTTTGCTCTTGCACAACTTTCGCTCTTTATTCAAGCATTTTCTCTCATGGAATCCGGTGTAATCTCATGTCATTTCGTAAACCACCAAATACAAGTTATCTGGAGACAGATTGATAAATCTTAATGTTAGTAACTAATATTTTTTCCTTGAAGCTATTCGGCTAACATTGACAACTATTAAGCATTCATAAGCACTTCTTTCCGCCCTCTTTCTCTCTCTTTCTCTCTGTCTGTCTGTCAGTCTCTCTCTCGCTCTCTCTCTCTCTTTCTCTCTCTCTCTCTCGCTCTCTCATATGCGTGTTTGAATTTTTTTTTTTTCATCATGGTGTGCAACAGTAGGAAAGATGGCTGAAGCCACATGCTTCATTCATCAAGTTGGTTATATATTTCCAAACTGAGAACGAGATACCTTACTCTGACGTCGCAGTATTAACTCCAGTTGGTTTCCATTTCCAAAGATAACCAAGGGCACATTACGCAGCTGGAGGAAGTTTGGAGCGAGCCGCTGTAAGACACCCAGTCACAGGTCATTATCTGTATATTTCATGAATATATGAGTAGACCTTGAGCCTTCAGTAATGACTCTGTAACTATGGATTATGAGACTGAATAAGATGTCGAAAGTGAAGATCGCTGAGTGATTTTTTTCTCAGTGTGGCCATTCAGAATTAGAATCTATTGTGGATATATTCATTCCTGGAAATTAATGTTTACTAATTGTTAGCACTCAGATTAAAAAAAAAAGTTCATCATGGATACATTTTTTCATGGAAAGTGTTTACAGTGATTATTTTGCTTTTCGGAAGGCTGTAAGCTTTGGACATATTTGTGAGTTGTTTTATTCCCTGTAGCGTGAATAAATAAGTGGAATAAATGTGCTCAGGCAATTCTTCACATTTAGGTCTTGATTACTGTCAGATCGGATGGGATGTCTGTGCGCTGTGCAGTGTTAATGGATAAGAGCACGCCTTATTTGACGGCATTGTTTCCAAGCTTTCAAATACGTCTCGAAGTACTGATTTCCAGAAAGACGCAATTGTCTTGACTTACAAGCATTTCCATTACTGGCTCACTACGATTCAAAGTGCAACGCATCCACATAGGGCACCAAGGCATATAATCAGATAAGAAAGGATACGATGTCAAGAATCTCTGACCCAGTTCCAGTGCACACTTTAGACAGAGAAGTATGTCTATGGCATGCATAGAGATGTGAGCTTTAGTGTCCCGCTCTCCAGTCTGAATAACTAATGCCTTTCCGCTGTTGGAACTCGAGGCATGACTTTGGTACATGTATTAGGTGGTGTACTCTAGTTAACAATCAGGTCGTGAAGTTGGGGAAACAGAATATGGATGCTATTCATGAGTCTAGAGTCTTCACTGATGCTCGGGTGATGACTTTGTGTTGTCTTCTTATTGACAATTGAAGACTAATAGGGAAGAACAACAGATGTCCAGTATTAAATACTTTTCAAGTTTACAGTCCATAAATTTAGTCCTGAGTCTAAAAAAGATCAGAAGGAACAGTCACTATTGTCTAGGGCAATGGTTTGAATGATCAAACAAAAAACAGAGAAGTTTAAAAACAAAATTTCAGTTTTCCGTCAATGTAAAAATTGTACATATTATTTTTGATGTGGTTCTTCCTTCTTGGTCTTCAGTTGCATCCATATAGTCAGGTTTAAAATTTGTGTTTGTTTTTGCTTTAAGTAGCAAAATTGGTTTCTATTGTGGAGTCATTCTCTTTCGTTTCCTTTCCACTGATGATTCGTTTGCATCCATGGCGATCTGAACATGGGTCTTTGACGTCATGAAATATTCATGTGACCCGAGGCCAGTTTACATCTCTGTTTGCAAATTCTCAGGCTATGTCAAAAGATCAATGGAAATGTTATGTACCGTATGGCTTATTACACCGTACCTTGAAAAAAAATCGAACATTTTAAAATTTAGATTTGAAGTGTCTCAATACGTCTGCGCTGTGATCAGCTGAAAGAGATCCCGATGAGTTTTACGACAGGTCGGCCAACTGCCGGTCTTTGTGATCCTTCGCACTCAAAAAATTTGCTGATAAACCAGAGTTCATAAGCTTGGATTGGATCCGCTAGAACTGCAAATATTTTATTGTTGCAAAGTGGAATGTGATTACCTTAATGTCAGATAAAACAAAGTGCACGGTTTCCCATTTGTCTTTTCATGCTTTACGTCACGGGTGTCTATAATCCTTTCACTTTTACAAATTGTTTAAGCATATTATGTTAAAATGACTATGTAAATAGTCTAAATTGAGCTAAACCGCGCAGACTGACGCCCTGTGCTTTTCAGACATACAAATCTGGCAGAGGGGCTAATTAAATGAAAGGAGAAAAGTGCCATTCAGTATCATTGTTTGGGAGGTTGCTCTTGCCTTCCGCACAGTGCATTGTTCGTTTAATACAAACAGCTTCCGTGTCCCTCCCTGTCTGACATTAATTCAAGCCTGCTGACAACAAAGTGGTGCCTTTTTTACCCCTGATGGACCTCACGAGAAGATGGATAAGTGGATGTGGCACATTCTCGGTACGGCGCACAGTGGTTCATCTTGTTAGCAGGCCAAGCGTGGAACTAACACCTCTTGTACACCTTACTGAACTCCACGAATCAAGTTTGCAGGGGTGTGGATCGGTTTGTACACAGGGTCACCAAAAACTGATCACACATAGCTTTGGGACATAGAGGTGCAAACGAAAATAATGGTCACAGGCCAGATAACAGGTAACATGACTGATTATCTGTTGCATACCTCTCTTGCAAAACAGTTGGATATAGTTTAAATTGTATCATCGGTCTATATGACGAATTTGCTGTTATTCTGGCAATGTTTACGCTCTGACCAAACATATGCTTCAAGAACGACGGCACAGTTGAATTTTTTTAATACAAAATAATTAAAAACCGCTTTATAGGCAATAAATCGCAAAATCTCCGCACCTGTACTTAATTTTTGGTCGCTGATTTCAAGTCTGTCATTAACAATAACATTTGATAAAAAAAAAAAGGGGGGGGGGGTTAATTTTTGCAATAGTAAGCCCCGCCAGAGCCATTTTTAGACAGTGAGTAAAGTTCGACTTCAATCCGATGACCTCTGCCACGAAACAAGATCACTGTCTCCTCCGTTGATTAAGAGGATCAGAATGGAATAAGATCTTGAGTGGTCGTCTCACTCACTTTGATCAGGTTTTTTTCTCTTTTAAATGACAATAAATAGAGAAAGGACTAGAATCTGGTACAGGCAAAAGGCAACAGGGTTCTTTTGATATTATGAACTAAGCCTGTTTTCTTACACATCCGGTTTACGCCGATGGTACATCCGTAATATGCCTGGTACATGATGATACTGAACACATTGCTACAGTTGACTGCTTGGCTGATATTATGTAGGAAATAAATATCTATGGTGATGCCTTCTTGTTGTGAAAAAAAAAAGGGTTTCCTATGTACGGGCTGAGGTAGCTGGCAAGTGTGTAGGCTGTATTCATCTTGCAGCCTGCCTGTCAAACCTCGCCAACATAAAAATGAAAGGCATAACTTTTCATGTAGCAGTCGTGGGACTTATATAAGAAATAGACATTCTTCGAGCAATTTATCTCTCCTGCATCGTCCAGTGTGTGATGTACTGAAGCAGGCTGTGGATGTAATACTGGAATACATCGTCAGTGTTGTCAGTTGCGTCTTTTCCAATGTGAGCCACTACAAACTTCGGGTTGTTTTTTTCTCTGTGCAGAAATAGCAGCAATAATGGCCCTTTTTTTTTTTTTTTGAGACCGTTTTGCATAGCGATACTCAAAAATATTAATGTGTTGGTATTTTACAAGTGGTGTCTCTGTGATCATTTTTTTTTTAAAAATAATTTATTTCCTCAAAGACCTACTTCAAACAGATTTCTTTGTGTGATTTGATCAGAGATAATTTATAAAACTGTTAACTTTTTTTTTCTCTCTGGAATGATGGGCTTTCGTTTTTTGTGTTGAGGCGACCAGGTGTCTGGGATGTTAGGTCTATAACCTACTATATGTATAACGATGCGTTCCAATTCTTCCGACGCGAGCTTGGAGACTGGCACTCTGCCAACAACCTCTCTGCTATGCGGTATGTCCTATATCGGTTGCAGTTTGTTAAGGTAGTAATTACCCAGGTGTTTGCTTGAAATGCAGTTTTGAGAATTATCTAGAGCCTGTTGAATCTGTGAGACTAATTCTTTTTTTTTTCATCCAATTGTCACTACAGCATTGATAGTTAAAAGCCTGATAAAACGTTGCGAATTTATCAGGTTCTTTCAGGGACTTAATTTCATATTACAGCACATTCAGACGCTGATTTACACACTATAATATTATAATTATCACAATAGAACTTGCGTCGAAACATCTCGTATTTTTCGCCATAAGATGGCACTGTGTCCAATAGTCTCAGTGTACAAAAAGGTTAACCTAGAATGCACTCTAATTTCATTGATACCTGTGGCAGTTTTTGTCATAGGTTTTGTTTCAGCACAGGAGCGTCTTTACTTCAATTTTAGTTTTTCAGTTGTGTTACCGACATCCTCCATCTCTAGTCTATGATATCCAAAAACTAATTTGTTGCAATATTATGCTTTAACTGGAAATCATATTCAGCTTAGCTGTTTCTATAATTGCGATTTCCACTTTTGATTGTCTGATTTATTATTCATGAGTTGATTAAGATGACCGTCGTATCTGATTACTGTTATTAACAGAATTTTGTTTGCTTCCTTTCATCTTCATCGTCTTGCGATAAACTCGTCGCTTCACTGTGTCAGTTGCAGTTTGTAAATCCACACAGCAAGCCCTAATCTGTAGGTTTTCAGTGATGACTCAATTATTGATGTACACGGGTATCAGTTTGTAGAGGCTAGACTGCAGTCCTCTGTGTGATACAGATTCTGATGTTGTTCTATTGGTTCAGACCAGCTGGTGGTCTGTGCCACGCCTCACTTCCCACGCGTATGATGTTTAATGTATCACTCAGTGAGGTGTGCAACATTTTCTGTGCCCTATATCAAGAGAGACAAGCTATGGACACCTGAATAAGGAGGGTTAGGAGTGGAATTTTGAAAACAAGTTTTGGTTTAGTATTATTATGTGTGTTTTCAAAGAGAGAAAGTAATTTTCCTTACTATTGAGGCATTAGTGTACACTGTTACACAGAATGAAGCTCTGTATCGTTATTTCGATAACCACTCTGAGAGTCATGGCATTAAATTTAGTTCACTTCTGGAAGCCAACGTATTAATTTTTAAAATAATATTAACAAAGGTTTGCAAACAACAACAACAACAACAACAACAACAAAATATTATAAAACAATAATTCTTTCTCTCTCTATTTAAATTTGTGGAAGCTCAAAGGAAACTGATTTAACTCGTATTTTGCTCCCTCGGAAACGAGAACGCCGGGAGCAATATTATTTACCATAGCAGAGGTGGAAATAACAGCATATTATAACGAGCAATCCTTATAACTAGACATCAGTTATTTATTGTGATAACAATGCAACGGGGGATATCGTTGAGCATAGTATACACACGAAAGTACGGACAAGTGCAGAACTTCGCCTGCCCTAAATACAAACAAACCCAGACAGTTTTGCAACCAAAGGGTTAATGATAAAATAATAGCATTCTTGTATTCGTTGATTCTGATTTACGTGGGTCATAGAGACCACTGGAAAATTTCTCAAATAATAAGGAGTGTGCGCTGATACAAGTCTTTAATTTTGTTACATTAAAGAAAAGAAGAATTGTGATGTGGCTTTCGAACTTGTCGTTTAAAAAAACAACAACAACAACAAAAAAACAAATTGTAATTAATTTCTTTGTCAGATGAAAATAGTTTGCAACAGCTGAGATAAGGAAGCGCGAAGATCTTGTTATAAACTAAATCATCTACTGAGGCTCATAAATTCCTGTTTTATAGTGTATGTACCTATTTGCTCAGCCTTACATACACAGAGTTTGAGCTAGTGATAGATTCTGTGGTATAACAATAGGCTCTTGTGCAGTTTGATTATCTAGAGAGTGGCATTTTTCACAGTACAGCTTTCAATAATAGGGGAGGGGAAGGAGAGATTTTGTATTGTGGAATGCCCTCAGATCGCTATACGCCCCTAAGGTCGATATGGCGTTTGTGCTGTAAGATTAAGCACCCTCTCTCACCGTCTCATTATCTAGTTCACACTATCTCTTACAACACGACTAGTATACGTCTGTTGATCTTCTATAAGAATCACAGTCGCTGCTCTCCGTTAGTTTCAATGTAACGTCTATGCTGTAAATTATGCACTATATTAATGCAGTACTGGTCTTGGCAGTTTCCCACGCTCCTTAAGTCTTGTTCGGCCGTAAGAGATTAAATTCCTTTCGGTAAGCTCAGTGTATACAGAGTTATGCCCGCCGCTATTGGGGACCAGAGCAGGTGGTTTTTGTCGATCTTTC
The DNA here is from genome assembly GCA_039654565.1 of Peronia peronii. Lineage (NCBI taxonomy): Eukaryota > Metazoa > Mollusca > Gastropoda > Systellommatophora > Onchidiidae > Peronia > Peronia peronii. Next base: position 6,121 of record JBCEWB010423712.1, on the reverse strand, counting down.
TCTGAGATATAGAAGCCTAACGAGCAGCAGTCTATCACCATTTAATAATTAGGGGCTATTCTTTGAAAGATCTGCAAACTGTGTCAAGGCTAAGGAGGAATGCAATAATGTGGACGCCACGTTGCTGAAGAAAGAGCAGGTCGAGCCCTGAACGAGACTTATTACCCATGAATGCATGCAAAAGGACAGGATTGTATCATCTCTACAGCAGCAAAACCATCTTGATCTCATTTTGTGCTCATGATCTTGTGAGGCTGTCTTGACAAAAGTAACATGACAATTGTCAAGAGAATGAAATAATTTTATGTCAATTTCTGTTTAAACCGACTTAGGCGAATGCTTTTTCCAGGCTATAACGAATTAACAGAGTCTGATCAAAATTGTTTAAAATAATGTGTTTATTCTGACCATATTGTTCAACAAGTATAACAAATGCGACTTTAGTCCTTGTGTTACAAGGCATCGGTCTTGTGGAGTTTAAAGTTACGAGCAATATTGTACATACTTTTTACTGTCTTAGTGTTAAAAAGGGACACTGTACATAAGAAGAAGATCACAGTAATTGTTCACTCCACCGTCGATCTTCTTGAGTTAGCAATTTCAGATCATACATTATTTATTAAGGTATTGTTCATGTCGTACCTTACAGAACGAGTAATAGATGCACGCAACTATTGCTGTTTTAATGTTAAAGAGAGAAACGAGCTAGAGGAAGAAGAACAAAATAATCATTCACCCTATTACTGCTGATTCATTTGAGGTGACATTCTCCAGATCCAGTGTATGATTGATCGATTGTTTCTCTACTCTCTGATCCAGTAATCTACTCAGTGGGTCGGTAAGCAGTCGGCCAAGCTTCTTGTCCCGACACACTATCACTTGAGTCGATTCTCGGTCCCTGGCCGTGGACGGGCCAATCTCTCACAGGAAGGCTACGCCACCATGAAACTGGACGATGTCTTCTGTTGGTGACAGGCTCCTGTGGTTCAGTCAGCATCAAACATGACGCTGAGCAGAGATGGTGATCTGTTTCGAATTAAGATGTTTTACCAATTTGGATCTGCATAAGTGGTCATGCCCGTCACTGTGACACTTCAGTTTTGAACTGTCTATCATGGTTTTCAGCAGAGAATTGCTTCAGAATAAGTGCTTAGACAGAAAGCAACAACACCTTTTTGATAATCAGATTTGTCCATTAAATTAGTTTGCTAAGCAGAAAGCGGACTGGGTTGATATGTAATGGTAAATATACCGGATTATTAGATTCATACATCAATAAGTTCCATTAGATCTATGTCTGAAAAAGAAAGAAAGACTTACAACTACGAATAACAGAAACAGCAAACAGCAAGTCACTGCAGCATGCTTCATTTATGCATCGCATTCATGAAGAGTGGGTAAAAAATCACATTCCATATGTTTGTGAATCATTGAACTGTCCATGTCAAAGTTCAGAATAAACTTGACTTATTATCGTGATATAATCAGCCGCTCTTTCAGGATGTCCTTTTTTTTTTTTTTACTCGTGTCCATCGGTTTTTGTGTTAAAATCAGTTAAACCAATCATTACAACCATAATTATTCTTCGTGGTTGCGTTTGTCTACACGATGTTATTCTATGAAAGAAGAAGGGAAGTTCTAGAAAATGATTTTGATAACTTGTGGGCGGGAGGAAGAATACTAGTGTTTTTCATCAGTCATCAAGTTTCCGGATTTGTTTCCTGCGCTGTTTCACACCCTTATAGCTGCTGAGCACCGACCATTGAAAGTGTTGTATTTAGTGTAACAGTGGAAGGAATTTAGGTGACGCGCTGTGGGTGGATTCAAGGAATGTTCCAGGTGTGGTCTGTGCCTTTTGTCTGTACCACGGAACTGGACAGGGCACTGAGGCGTGTAGTACCTGGCGCTGTGGTTCACTAATCACCCACGCAGTTATAAGTTTGATACGTTTTTGTTTTTTTGTGTTTTTTTTTTTTTTCGCACTGAAAGCACGTCGTGATTATTCTATCCCATAATCAGAACATCAGTTAACGAGTGAACGGGTTTGCCTTAGGACGGTTGTTGTGTGTTGTTTAAATTCTGAACTGTCTTCAGTCAATTTTCATTTAAAATAATATCCATTTGAGGACTGCAGTTTGTGAAGACTAGAAGTGTTAATAACATCTTCGAGCAATTCACAGTGAAAAAAAATGAGATAATCTCCATGCGGAAACACGCACGCTGTGAGATTATATAGGCGTATTGTGTATAATATCTTTTCTTTTTTTTTTCTAATATGTATGTTACTGTTCGTGGCTTTTGTGACAAGCAATGGCATCTCTTATCTGTGAGACAGCAAGTCCTAAGATCTCTGCCGGCACAGCCGCGATTCTAACTGCTTGTGGTTAGCAGTAACAGTTTCTGAAATTGCCATGTTTTGAACTATAGTTTGATCTTGTGAACATTTATACGGATTAATACATGTACTGACCCATAGACTGACCAGAGAAGCCCACAGCAATGCTCAAATGGACCAAGAAGCATCAGAGGTAAGATATATCAATATGAAAACCAAACTTTTCTATCTACACTACACTATATGTAGTATGGTTGTCTTTCCCAAATAGTTCAGCAAAGATTGTAAAGTAACTTCTTTTGACAATGGCTCTAATGGTCTTAGATATAATAAAAAAAAACCTGAACTCCGAACCCAAAACTAAGTAGTTAAGTTAGAAGAACCTGTGGAAATTAAGTACATCAAGAATAAACAGAATTTGTTGTGTACCTAAATGGACATCGTACAGTTGTCTGAACTGCTGGTAACGACGAGAGGAGATTTCCGTATCACACAGCCCGGTCAAGATTGTAAAGGGAGTTTCTCTGGTGGATGGATTTTGTAGATTTAAAAATTAAAAAGGAGAATATCTTACCCTGAAGGTTACCCTTATCATCAATTTAAACACAGATTTATGTTACAGGAACTTGCAGGGATTCTAATATATGTCAGTATAGTTCTTACGTGTTACGTTCGGAAATCTTCCCGCAAATCATCCCAATGGGGATTTGAACTACCTGGACAACTACTGACGAGGATATTGAAAGTGATAATTATTACCTAGCTAATATATGTTTAAATGGATCTGTTAATTGTTCTCTGTACATATATAGGCTAATTATGTTTTTTTTTAGAAATTATTTTAGTCTGCTACCTTTTATTTTATAGTAATTTTTGAAGGACTGGATAATAATAATACTAATTTATTTTGTTAGTTTGAGACGAAACTTTATGTGTAACATGCTAGCTAAGTAGTCCTCTGTAATGTGGAACAGGATTCCCTTTAAGTAGACTTAAGGAGCACTTAATAAAGCTCAACGATATGTTTGTGAAACAAATGATGGACTAACGGCATGCTTTAACAAAAGCACCCAAAGCCAGGTGATGATTAGCAGACTATTTGTCAGTTGAAAACAGATTTCTCAGAGTGATTAGCAGTGTACGACAGACCAGTTCTACGTGACAATGCCCTGATAGTGGCATACTGATATAAGATGAAATGTATAATGTCTTCAGAAAGAAATTCCATTCACAATTGATGAGACACAGTATATATGTAAGATACATTAGCACTTATTAATATAAAACAAATAGCATACCGTCAGAAATAGATACAGAACTCAGGTAAAACAGAACATCTTGTTGGTTGGTAGTGTAATCATGTAACGTCATATCAACTCATGGCTAAAGCAACAACAACAACAACAAAAGCATTTCATCTGAAAACTTGCTCATATATTTCTGTCACAGTGTACCAGGATTAAAGCTATCTGTTACATACCTGTGAAACACAATGGAGGCAATGTTTTGCAATCGTGCATGCAATGTTGTCCAATATATCATTTTCTTAGTATTTTTTTTTTTGCCGTGTTTTCATTCTATGTCTGGCTTCTAATCTCACTAATAACCTAAATCTACTGATGTAAATCCTACTCTTTACCCTGTATTGACTCAGATCCTAAGGCTGGGATTAAGTCTATCGTTGAATGTACTCGGCCTCTGGAAAAAGAGAATCGGTTTGTCGAGTGTTTACAAAGGCCGATAACTGTTTGAAGGTGTGGCAAAGTAGCTGCATAGATGGCATGATAACGGTGACGGTCCTGTCTCTAGGCTCTAGAAGCGTTAACTGATAAAGAATGAGGTCAGCTTCAGAATCTCTCGTTTTCTGCACTGTTGATCTTGAGATATTTAAAGCTCTTCAGTAAATCACATTTAAATTGTTCTAGGAGATTTCTCGGGTGACCTGTATAAACTTCTCTCTCGCTTCAGTTCATTTAATACGAGAACAAACAAAATTCAACTAAAAAAAAGGACTACTACGTGAATTTAAAATAAGGCAACCCCCCGATAAGAATTATAAAGCAAAATGTCTCCCCTCTTGGCATAGTGAATATTCTGTATTGATAAACGCTCAAGATTATTGTCTTAGGTAAGTCATGCTTTGGACCTGCAGAAAGGCAATTTCATATAAATGAATTCTACACCTATGTCCCTGTGTTGTGAGAACTTCCACCAAGACTTTCAAGCTTCATAGTTTTCATCTCTAATTGTATATTTGGAAAATGATAATTTAACCATGAAACTCTAAGCTGCTATATGACAACGTAAATTGTGACCCGAATGCTTCTCATATCTTTCATTTCCTCAACTATCAATCATTCTTGTTGCTTGAAGTTTTATTGTTCATGCATGGGACCATCCTAAACCCACCATAATGACAGCCTCACCCTCAGCCAGAGCTTGTTCTCTTGTTCTCGTCGCATATCGGATGTGTGTGTGTGTATCAATCTATCTATCTGTCTGTCTGTCTGTCTGGCTGGCTGGCTGGCTGGCTGGCTATCTCTCTCTCTCTCTCTCTCTCTCTCTCTCTCTCTCTCTGTATATAAAATATACATATATATATACACACACACATACACATTAGCTTGCTTTGGTTTCCTAATGCTTTTCATGGTGCCAGCCCGGCTATGTTCATTTTTATTCGAGCCTCTCCTGCCCTAGTAATATAATAATATGGTGGTCGATTAGATTTCTCAGTCCGTTGCATTGGTTGATGATAACTTAGTAACGTCCTGGAGATCGAGAGTATACGTTGAATAACGTAGATGCAAAACAAATAAGAAAAGAAAGAAAGAGAGAAAGAAAGAAAGAAGAATAAAAGAAAGAATAGGTCATCGATGTATTCAAGAAGAAAGTCAGTCAGGATTCAATGTATACATTTCAGTATTCTCATCTGAAATTTAGCCTGGGAAAAAAACAACAACAGATAATAATATGCAAAAAATACATACACACATACACACGCGTAGCAGAAGTTAGTTGTCTGGCATGGAAGCACTAAAGCACTTTGACAAAACGTCTTTTTCATTGCAGTTTAATTATTTTCCACTTTTTAAACTTTCCACAGTATTTAAATCCAAATGTTGCTACATCATGCCATTCTCAAAGAACCTCTGTTTGTTCAGTGTATATTAAAATAGAGATTGCGCAACTTAATGGTGGTTTTCTCGAAATTAGATATTTCAAGGAAAAGCCTTTTGTCAATAACATAAGTTCTGACCTAATGATAAAAGTGCATCCCTTGCTGACTCCACCAAAAATAACCATCGTGCAAATTAAGCCCTAACCAAACAGACAAGGAAAAAAAAAAGAGAAGAAATGGATTGCATCATGAATTCTTAGAGCGACTTTCGACCACTGACTGGCAGGTGGGAAATATCCGATCGATGTTTCTGTCGCTTCCTGACCATTTCTCCGACAGTTCGGAAGCAAAGCTGATTTTGTGCCAGTTTGACTTCGCGACAGATGAGAGAAATATTTCTATTATTTTGCAGCTTTCACCTGAGTCGCACATTATAATTGGCTTCCTTAGAGAAATAGAGAGGAAGTGAATATGGAGCGAGAGAAAGGGGGAGGAAGAGCTATAAAGCGAGAAAGAGAGAAGGACAGAAAGAGAAGAAGAGAAGGGAGAGAAAAAGAAGATGTAAGGCAGAAGGAAGAGGAGGTTGGGGAGACAGACAGACAGACAGACAGACAGACAGACAGACAGACAGACAGACAGACAGACAGACAGACAGACAGACAGAC
>JBCEWB010423602.1:0-20257 GCA_039654565.1 Peronia peronii | reverse complement strand
AGATAGATAGATAGATAGATAGATAGATAGATAGATAGATAGATAGATAGATAGATAGATAGATAGATAGATAGCCTTACCAATAATACGATCTTCGGGCAATATGCTGAACACGCAGATCCACTTGCCTGTGTTAAATTATCGTAACGGACGAGGAGTACAAGTTAACCAGACATGCTGGTAGGGTCGCATAACCAATAACACTCATGGCTTACATGTTTACGGAGCTCACAGGTTGCCTCGTTGTTTGTGATATCTCAGCAATGCCAGCCAGACGAATGCTGACTGCTCAGAAACGGGCATCAATTCTATCCAAAATGATCTCCATATCAACTCAACGGTTGGCATAGTTCCATGTTTGTTTTTCTTAGTTATTTCTAATAAAGATTAAGTATGGATATATTTTAAACTTGTCGTTTACGATTAAGAAAACATCACGATCGTAACTCAACTGTCCAGGTCATGTTCGGGGAGTTTTGAGTTAACAACAGTTGCCTCATGCATGTGCCACACATATTATTGATAAAATGAAATCAATTTTATTTGATCCGCCCAAGTCTCGCTGGTGACCTAAGTAAAATTAATTTCTCAAACCTGCTAAAACTGACTTTGGTATATGTGATACTATGATGAGAAGAAAACAGTTATATGTCTTTGTTGTCTTATTAGAGCTAGAGAGGAAACGAAAGAGCACTCACTCTAATCAGTGGACTAAATGCGATGGGAGATACTTTGAGATCTCAGGTCTACATATACAGCTATTGCGGATTTTGAATTCAGTAGCTCCATCCATGCCTCGAGGTAAGATATAATTAGTGATAGCCAGATGATTAGTTACCTGCTTACAACTAACTTTTACACCCTCGTTCTTTGACGCAAAATTTAATAGAAGTAACAATGGCTCGCCTGACTTCAGGCCATGTAGCCTTGAAGTTCTAGCCAGACTTAATTCCGTATCTAATGGAAATTGATTCTGACTTTGCAACTGGCTCGTTACCGACTGTCCTAGTCTACCGACCGAGGCCAATGAAGTTGAGTGACTCAAACGTCGGACAGAAAAAAATTATGACGTAATAAGTCCGAATAGACACAAAGACTAGCCGAAAATGAGCACTGCTAGACACTCCGAACAGAATTCCTTTCCCGCTTTCACGCAGATGTATGGCTGTGAAAACAAGTAAGAGACAGCCATATATACGTCACCCTTTCAATGCTTCACCTTTTCTTTCCCCATTCACGTTATTAGTCAGTATTATGTGAGTCAAAGATGAGTTTCATCCGTTTTGATTATCAAACACAACTGAATATACATATTATATCAATCATATAAACTACGATCCATAAGAGTAAAAACACACACACTCACAGAACTTTTATACTCATAAAGCGCAGTTTGCTTTAAAGTGTGAATGGAGAAAGTGCACTGATGCATAATATAATCTGAATATATAGCATTTGGCATTAGCCTAGGATTTTTTGCCATTGACACAGGAACATGTGCAGCAGTTTGACCGAAATATAGAAAAATTAACAAATCTTTAAATCCTTCAAAACTTTGTTTGTTTCTTCTTCAGGTTAACCCTCGCTTTTGTTTTCTTCTTAGCTGAACCAGATAGCATTGGAAAACCTGAGCTCAGCGCTACATTTGGAAAGTGGAGTATCTAAGTGGAACAACCCACTCTAACACACCCTCGTTATTTCCTCATTTCCTCCCTGCCGACCTATGATCTTGTGATATTTTTTTCAGCAAGTAGGCGATGAAAAAGAAAAGGAGAAAGAAAAAACTCGCACGCACACACACACACACACACACACACACACACACACACACACTCACACCCCCATAAACGTCTGAACAGGAAAGCAACAGGTACGTTGCCAATAACATCAAAGAGCCGCCTTCTCTTGTTAACATCTTGCCCAACATGATCATTTTTTTTTAAAAAAATCTTTAAGAGCACTGTGCCACTCGTGTTCGCTCTTTTCGCTCAATTGCCTAGTTGATATAGAGATAGACAGATCCCAATGGCATGTTTTCATGGTAAGGACTATGGACCAACGGCTCTCTGATTTCCCTCCCTATGTAGATGTTCACAGATAGGAGATGGGCCTATCACGGAGCAGAGAACGTACAAATAGAACGGCCATCCCAGTGTATGTAATACTGTCAGTGTTAAAACAAAAATGAAATGGGAAAATGGATAGACGGGGTGGACTATGGAAAGGTGCAGGGATAGCAAGACTAGTATCCTCATTTCTTGCAATGACGTATTTCAGAGCAACATTAGCCCTGAAAGGGAACTGAAGTTAACCATAGCTCCTTAGATATCTATGTTCGCTCTACCATTACCATCCACGTGACTGGCAAATACGATGACTTCCTTGCCCCTGCCTTAGTTCAATTTGTACTTAAAGTATATTGCACAAATGGAAGAGGAATGCCTGGTAAGACTAAGCATCTATGTCTTCGTCTACACATGAAACTTAGGAGAAAAAAAATGCGGGATTAGAATGGATAAGACCGAAAAACATTACGGTTTGCAGTGTTGTAAACCCGTACGTAAAACACTGGAAACTATCTATGACTCATTACCCAATCTCCGATGAATCCAAAATGAAAATAGTAGAGAAATTATAAAAATTAACACACAAACATAGACACACACACACACACACGCATACGTTATTCTGTTCCTTCCCATACACACAACAGCACAGCAACAGCAGCAGCAGCAACAACAACAACAGCAACGAGAATGAGCTCATTACTTACGGATAGAAATGCACCGCAGCATTTTCTTTACATTTACAGTTGATTTACTATAATGTTTTTCCTTAGAAAAGGAACAAGAAGAAGAAGAAGAAGAAGAAGAACAACAACAACAACAACAAAAATAGAACATAGATCAGTGTCAAACATAAACTAAGATAATTAACTCAGGAAGCTCATTTTCTATTATGTAACTGCTCCTCTTACCCACTTTCATGGTCATTTGGATTTGCAGTTGTAGCAGAAACAGTCGGATTCCCAAGGATACAGATAAAGACGCTGATAATATGTTTTGCCTACTATCAGTTTCTACTGTGTGTTTATGAATTAGAAGAGTCCGGAAAAGAACAGCTCAGGGTAGGAGGATTCCAGGAATTCATAATAGCGAATAAGTGCACAGAGGGCACATGTACACGTAATAAGATAATGTCAGGCAGACATGAAGAAATTAAATCTAGTTTCCTGAATTAGATGTACCTGGTCGCAAGAAAAACATTTTTTAAAAATTTCTTGTTGTCTCCTTTATTGATATCGTAAAATAACTGTTGAATATTTCAATTGGTGCTTATGGTAACATTTTATTCTTAAATTTTCAATTATTCTCACCATAACCAGCTCTTCAGCTATTCTCAAACCCTATAACTTTCATAAGAAAATCGATCTCCATCCTCTTTTAACATCTTGAACCGATAAATTGATGTGCCTTACAGGAAAGTAAATGACACAGGAGCTCAATGCATTTCTATACGCATATAATATAAGCTTGTTACAGTATTTATTTGTTACACTGTTCCTCAATAGACTCAAGCTATGGTTAAATGCAAATGCAGAGCAGTTCCAAACTTTTGTCTGCCGTGTATGTTAGCCTTCAACACCAAGATAGGGCGGAACGGGAATGCTCCATTCCTAAAGTAATCAACATATGGAATCCCAAACGTCCTATCGAACCGAAGGTTCAGTGGGGAAATCTATTTTTTTTTCCGACTTATCTTGTAATCATGTTCATCTGGATCATCTGGATCATTACAAGAATCGCAAGCCTCAGAGGTAGGGAAGACGCCAAATAGTGAAAACAAACACAACGTTCCTCGGTGTGACGTCGATTTACCTGTTGAACGCTCGGAGTGATAGCTTTGCTCCCACCAAAGCACCTACTCGTATAATTGTTGTCTTCCAAGATCTAAGGTAACGTTTACGAGCGCTCAGCCCAAATTGTGTAATCTCAGCTACGTATCGGCCTATCTATTGACCTACTAACCTCTTTCAGGGGGGTAATAAGTCAAATATCGGAGCCTTTTGGCCGAGAAGCCTTTCATTTCTACACGCTCACCCTTTAAGAGACTTATTTGTCTAAAGCTGTTGGTACCTGTTCATTTATCGATATTGATATTGATGGCCTTGAGTCTACAACATTTAGCCGTTGTTCATCCATATATTTATTATCAAATTACCAACCCACTGTCTAGCATTTGTGATTCCATTCTATTATAGACTTCACTTTTCACTTCCATCATCCATAGAAATTTTCTCTCCCCTCCTGCTTTCTACTTCCTCTTCTCTTTCTATCCGTGTGACTATGATGTGAAGGAGAGCTTATTTCAGCTCATTAATCAGAGATTAATAAACACCCGCACTGACAGCTGTGATGTCTCAATTTGCAATTTGGCCATAATGAAAACCAGCCTATTTGAGTCAACATTTTGTTGTTATTGTTCTTGTGGGTGTTGTCTTTGGCCAGTGCTCTTTTTTTCTTTTATATTTTCTACATATTATGTGATGATCTTTGTAAATATTGTTAACGTATTAATTTTGAAAGTCCGTGTCTTGTTTGTTTATTTTAATACATTGAGTTAGTTGCCGGGTGACAGTCCATGTCTTGTAGTTCAAGACATTTCTCTAGTATGATGACGATAATAATAGTAACGATTTTCCCCGATGAAGAACAGATAGGGTTCGAATATTTGGTCAATAACATTATCTTGCTCAATTTTTACCATATCGAGTTCTAAGTATTGTTTTTTTTTTTTTTTTTATGTATTTGATTAGTTACCGGTGGACAGTCGTCTTAATTTTAAGACATTTTTCGTAAAATGATAATAGTGATCATGATTATGATACTTTTGTATCAGTCACTGATGTCCCACAGAATAAAAGTTATTCATACTGCTTTGTTACATTGATTTGCTGTCCATGCTCATTTGTACATAACTCATGTGGACCTCCACAGTAATATCATAAAATAATAACAATCAATAATATCAAAAAACTTCACCTTTGCCAAGATTTTCATTTGTTTTCTCACTATGAAAGCGGCAATAGATATGATTCAGATATTGTGTGATTTTCAAAATATTTCTAGTGGCTGTGTAAATAGATTATATTAAGTCTAAAAAGTCAGAGGATAGCGCCGAAGTGTCAGCGCTTCTATGAATATATTATACTATATTCATATTTAAGATGTCTCAATTTATGCCATGAGGTGATACAGTATGAGTACCATTACAGTACACTGCGTGCTGTTTGGAGAGAAATATCAGTGTGATGTATAGTGACGCAGTCTTAAAATTTGTTATCGGGCTCTTAGAGCTTGCCGCTTCCCTTATAATTTTTTTTTTAACTCTCTTTGTAACAGCACACCCCGCTGCAGTCAGGTGCTTGTTTTGACGGCGGTGTTCTATTCTGGTCTCCCAGGGGAACATTTGCATCGTCTTGCACATCCCTCTGTACCCTCGATGTTATCGGTCAGAAGATAACCCAGTCGATATTCAGGGAATCACATGTCAGTGAAGGGAGCATGATAAACATCCAGACTTGCTTTGATGCAACAGATCCGCCTTCTTGCTTTGTCCCATCCTTTTAATCAATGTTTGAACAATGGTTAGTTCTACCATGAGAAACAAATAGTATCAATGAATAATCTCCAGCAACTATTGGGAAATTTCAACCATAAAAATGGTAGTAATTCTACCTATTAGTCATACTGGTATTTGGGTTTGTATTATTATTGTTGCATGTATGTGGATAGATATATTCATATATAATTATATATGAAACAGAGAAAGAGGGAGGGGGGGGGGGGGGAGAGAGAGGGAGAGTGAGGGAGAGAGGGGGGAGCGGAGGGAGGAAGGAATAGAGAAAGAAACACAGAGAGAACAAAAAGAGAAATTAAATGTGTATGTCGTATTTTCATGGAAACATGAGCAAATTCGACCCCCCCCCCCTATTTGAAATGAGAAATAAGACTGTAACAAGGAGGTTAGTCTCAACAATTCCTTAAGCATATCGACATTCACCTGAAGGGTGACGCAATGCTAATGGCAGTATCATATCAAAACCGTTTGTTTATTTGACGACATCGGGAGTCCTCATACTGTCCCGGGCAGCCTGACTGTGCGTTGATGGATGAGCAAAGGATAGGTGGGCGTCCAGCTACCCTCGTTGGCTTGATCAAAATAAAAATAGTACCGCCCACAGAGCCTGACTGGTCTTGGAGGGAACGGTCCGTACATATCTGTAACTACCTCGATAACATTACAGTGAGCATCGAGGTTTCAGGCTGTAGAGTAGGTGGAACTGTGTGTTCGTTGCAACGGTTGCTACTAAAGTTGCTAGCTGTTCTGGGAATGCGTGGATCGTAGTCCATTTACAATGAGATAAAAAGGTATGTTAACTGTCCCTTTCCTCACTCACTCACTCACTCACTCACTCACTCACTTATTCACTCTCTTACTCACTCACTCACTCACTCACTCACTCACTCACTCACTCACTTACTCTCTTACTCACTCACTCACTCACTCACTCACTCACTTAGTCATCACTCAGTCATATGAAACAAAGTATATGTATAAATACCACTGTTGCAATTTACAATCCTTCCCGGTTTCACATGACCAGAAAACCATTCATTTCTTTATTCTTTTCACAGGAAAACTTCCTTCAGTAATCTTACTGATTTCAGTCACATCTACCACATAGGCTACCCATTAATTATTAATGCCACCCGCCACACCGTTATGTGGATGTTTGTGTACTACACACAGTTTTAATGTTAGTCTGCCCATTTCCGCGAGTCTGTGACTTCCTTTTCTTGTTTATTCGCACATTGGTCTCTGTTTATGCAGCCATCTCGGCTACCGAAAGCACACGCACACACTGGCATCGGAAATGACCAGTAAAGTGGGCAAAGCCACAGACTAACCTGTAGTTAAAGCGAATGCCTGGATAAATGCCGAAGAAGTAGGTAAGGAAACACCAAAGAATGAAGTAGAAATGGATGCAGTTTGACTCAAAGCTTAAAGTTTGCAAGATGCCCATATGTGCATAAGCCCGTGGATCGAGTCTTAAAACCATCACCGTAGAGAGGTAAAACATGCAATCTCATGCCAAAGCTATGTGCTCTTGCTCCTTATTTGTTACAGTTATTGTTTAATTTAAAATCGGGGCTATTTTCACAATATGCCATCTTTGTCGAGGATTTGAATCCTGCGGGTTTTCTTCCAAATATTTGCACAAATTATAATGGGGCTTGCTTTTCCCCAGCTCTTGAGCTAGAAGTCGGCTTGGAGATTAAGATAGTTCTTTTTCACAATATTTAGCACACACCTTGTGAAAAAAAAAATTGATGTCACTTAAGTACGCTTTTCAAATATCAATAATATTTTTCAGACCCCTCTAATTGTGATTATTTAAACTGGGGAGAGATGAGTGGATAAAACTTATATGGCTATTTCTATGGCTATGTCTTAGAAACACGCATTCTTTCATTTTTCTGTATGCTTTTGTATGGTACACGAACACAAAAAATGGTGGAAGGGCATATTCCTGGAAGTGTTTCCACGAATTTCTTTTGGTGCTTTTTTTCTCAACCATAGGAATTAACTGCTGTGGTGACTGTGTTTAGAGAAAAGCACGAGAACAAACTATTTTGGCGAATAAAAACTCTAGCAGTTGTTTCAAATCTATCATTAATTTTAATTATGTTTCACTCTCATTTCCTTATTTTCTCTTTGAACCTCACATCAGTTGATTTGCTTTGTTCTCCAGGTCTTCTTTTTTTCAGTCCGTTTTTCAACTGCTTTCATTTCGTCCAATGAGCTTTTTGCTTTTTTTTCGCTATCCCTTCCATTATTTGCTCCTTGTTAACTAGTAACATTGTCTTCACAATAACAGGAGGAAAAACAATCGATTGAAAAACTAAAAGCAAGCTACAAGTTTAAATATGCATTGCATATGCTCGATGCAGTGTGAAGTCTGACAGTTTATTTTTTCCACGATAATATGTTTGCCCTTAGATGTAATTCCTAAAGAATCAAATAAAATGAAGCAAAACTGTTTACATATTAAAATGCGGAGGAATTTCGCAAACGTTGGATAGTAAAAATCATTGTTCTAAATATTTCTCTAAACAATAATGCCAGCATATCAATTTTAAGCCAAGTGTTTTTCCTTGATAATATTATTTCGCTTACAGAGCTAGGAAATAGGTCTGCATTCAGGTGGCAATAAGCCAGATTTCCACCTGGTAAATGTATATTAAGCCAGAAGTTGGAGCTGGCAGTTTCACTCAGGAATTTTCCTCGGCGCTTGTGTGCAGAGTATGGATAAAGGACTAGTGAAGACAGGATACGATGTTTTGTTGGTTTTTTTTTTTAAACTTAAAAATAGCATTGGCACTGTCGGAAGGTTTATACTGTTCGGGACATGATTATATTATGAGATGATACTGGACGCTCAAAAAACAAATAAGACAGTAACAACAATAATAATAACAGCACCGACGACAACAGCAACAACAGCAAATGTAATGAAAACAAAAGCGAAGCAGTTGAGTATGTATGTATGTGCTTCATGTGTATTTATGGGTTCAGATTCTGCAATCTGCATTCTATAACGTTAATTGTCATTACATTTTTCACTGGGACACAGGAGAGAACAAGAGATATCAACTACATCACTATTACATCTATTAAAGCTCGAAAATTAATGACGGTTTTTGCCAATCGAAGACAGAAATATTTGTCCCATTCGGCACTCTTCTTCTATATCTTTGGAATAGTCATGCTTTTTGCTAGCCAAGGCCAAAGAATTAACATCTTTGAGATGTCGATCACACCAGAACACAGGATAGACTAAACTTAATTATAAAAGCTGACATTCAGCAACTCATTTGTAAGCAAGATGGTCACTTTGCATTCGGGCTCACGCTGAGTTTGGTGATCAATTGTTTGTGTTTCTAATTTACTTTTATCCTTTTAAAGGAGTTTACATGCATGTGGGCCACAAGATGAACTACATATCTGATTTGTGCTTTAAAGGTAGGGATATTTTGCATTCCAGACAAAGTTGATAGCCCAGGCCTACGGCAGTACATACTATAACATGAAAAAAGTGCGATTTGGAGGTTTTTGGGATGGGACCATATTTATCCGTCAAGTTCTCAGGTGGATGCTCTGAGTTTGAGTTTGCTAACTTCCTGTTGAAAAATCTTTGAATTAAATGGTGGACTGACCTCAGTGGTCCAAAACACTTGCAGTTTAAGTTTTCAATTAAGATCTGTCCGTTTTCAATCACATACTTGTAACAGATGGCCCTGAGCCCGTTTGTTTCTTAAAATGAAAATGAAAAAAAGAAGCTAAAGAAAAGGCTATGAGATTTAATGAATGCTCCAGAGGACAAAAGCAAGACACGTTTATGTTAATAGTAAGAGAGCTATAATTCACAGTCAATAAGAATCGCAGACAGAGAGTGCGAAAAAGCGGCCCTGGCATTTGAAATATATCTCTGAATCACTGTTAACTATAAATATAGGTGCAATTCTAAAAGCCACGAGTTTGTTGTCACAAATCAGTAATCTATGACAGAACCAACCTGCATCAAATATCATTTCAACAAACATGTGGCCGGGTAGGTTTTAGGAATAAAAATAAACATAACAGAAATTGGTTTAGGATTTTTGGATTTTGATTGTTCTACACAAAGAAGAAAGTGGGTTTTGACAGTTTGACAATTGAGACAGATAATGTCATCCTTATCTACATCTCCCCAACTATAGGCGATGGATCAAAGGCCCCATTTTACCCAAACTCCGATCCTTTGAAAAATTCACCATATACTTTAATTAATAATCACTCCTCCTCATGTCACCTCATCTGAGGTGATTCGTTGCTTACCACTATTCGTCCGGGGGAGGAATATGAATTCAGTTGCAATCTGTCTTTGATCTTCGACCACAAATATGACATAGTTAAGTTAAATGAATTAAAGTCAGTAAATTCAAATTATTCATTCAAAACAAACCGGACGGCTCTAGAAAAGAATAAAAACATTTAAAGATGGCTCTGACAGGCCGTATTGATAAGAATTTGAATTTTGTACATTGCACTGCGTAGCTTCAAAAAGTCTATATTGTTTTGTCACTCGATTTCTGTAATATTTTTAAAAATTCTATACATGAGTCTACAATCTGCGCGAAGTACTATTCAAATGACTAAAGAGAACATAAAGTTGCTTGTAAATTATAAATGTTCTGATTCAACCGAACAGAAATCATCTGTATTACAAATATATTTATAAGTGTAGGAATTCAGCGTCGCTGAGTAAAAGCTGAAGATAGTTTAATTTCGAATAAAACGATAGAAAAAAAAAGACTCCTTGTCGCTCTGCCAGAGAAGTTTCATCACAAGCGGCCATCTACGCCTGTTTGCCTGAAGTAAAGTGAAAAGAGAACGAGTTATGGAGAATCGCTTCACCCAAATGTTGCTCAATACGTTGAACCCGAGGGGAAAGGCAACAAACAGCAAGCCGTTCTTACATTCTACAGCGATGTCTATTCCTTGCTGCGAAAAACTGGTGACTGATATTGACTTTGCCTGGAAAGCAACCTTACAGATGTCGATTCTTGGGGGAAAAAGAAGAATGGGCTGTTATACCTACACGACTTTGTACTTCTAGATACAAAACCAGACATATACTGCTGATATAGAAAACGAGAATTGTTGGGGGGGGGGGCGGGGGGGGGGGAGGGGGAAGAGGGGGAGGAGGGAAGAAATGATGGGCCAGGGAGGGGCTGGAAGTGAGGGAAGGGGGGCGCAAGGAGAACTACATAACATGAACTCAAATTATCTAGGGCACACGTTATATTTCGCCAACCTTCCCACTGCCAACGACCTGTTTTAGAACTCAGAATTAAGGTGCGATATCAGTCCTCACTTTTACCTTTTGCCTAGCCTCCTTTTTTTCTAGCATTGAGGAAAAAAAAAGACTTATTTACCATTTTGAGGTCGTCATGAAACATTTCAACAATTTGTTTCATGAACTTAACTGAAACCATTTTAAAATCGTTTTCGCTCAAATAGCTCAGAACTTCATATATATATATATATATGAGTTACAGCTTATCAAAAGTTCTGCAAACGGCAAAACACAAATAAACAAACAAATAAACAAAAAACAAACAAACAAATACAACAAAACAAAAACAAAATAACAACAAGAAATAATAATAAAATAAAATAAAACGAAACCACCGGACACATTTTGGAGCAGGTTTTCTGCAGGATGTGTTTTTGCTGGTTTAGATTTCTCTGTGTCTTGAATGAGTAAGTGTTCCAGGAGACTGTCATTTCATGTTCAGCTCACCCGTATTCTCTAATCTGCTTCTTTGCCCCCTTTACTTTTTACTTTTGGAAATAAATTTTCCAGCTAAATCGTTCAACAAAATTTATCTTGAATGCTTCTTGCTTTTGCAAAAAATGATTGTTAAGATATCACAAAAGACGCACCTTTTTATCTTGGCTCCACTAAACGCCTGCCTTGAATATCATAGCTTTAGAAAGGGGCAAACGCTAACCAATCCGCAAACAGTCATGCTGCCATGTTTTTCAGTTTTTGTTTGTTGCCAAGAAGAAATGCAGAAAACGAGAGCAGCAACAAAGCTGACAGCCTGTTTGTGGAGTATTGATTTTCACCAAACGAAAGCAACACATGTTCCTGCATTTCTCCCTGTTGAGAGCTGCCGTCAGAGCCTAGATTTTGTGAAACAACATCATGAAGAATGTGTCTGTTCTCATTTCCCCCGCCTTTCTTCTACTATCCTACCTGTTTATAGATTTAAGTTGTCAGATACATTTATCTTGGTTCAGTCTTTTTATTCGCAAGCAACATCAGCATTTGAAAACTAGATCCTCAATTCTGTACTTAAGAGATGATCCTGGTTTTCAAAGTTATTCCTTTTTTTTTTTTTTTTATAGCTATGAACACCATAAGAACTTCTTAAACCAGCTAGTTATACCAGCAAATTGCTAATATGAAAATCTCTGGCATTTTGGAGTAAAGAATGATGGATAATGGCGAATTTTCCCCCTTGTATGCTCCACCAAAGCAATTTACTACTTCTGCAATTTTCCCCAAGACATCATTGTTCGTGGGATGTCAGCTGGTGGGTCGAACCGTTCAGCAGCGAAGGGCCTCATATCTGGGAGAAATCCACTCAACAGAATTGAACCTAAGCATTGGACGAGGACCAGACGAGGAACAGATTCTCGTGTCAGCGATTTCAGATATTGTTGTGTTAAAACAAGCATATCTATCTCGCTGTGCACGAGAGTCTGCTGCCAGATCTGGCACTATGACAGAAATGAGGTGATACCTCTAAGCGCGGACGGCTGAAACATACATGAGATGAATTTTCGTCTTGATGTTCAAACAAATAATTTATATCCTATAACATAAAATCCTCCCGCTGAGGGAAGGAGTAACAATCATCTGGTTGGCTCACGGGTTATAACCATGTTCAATTGCATGTATTACAAGAAAAATACTGATATGATAGGTTAGAAAGGAAGTATGTTTGTGCAACATGTATATTTCGCTATATCTGATTCTGTCCAATTTTCGGACCCAGTAGCATCCATTGATATTTTGTCTATACTCTCTCTCTCTCTCTCTCTCTCGCTCGCTCGCTCGCTCGCTCGCTCGCTCTCAACACCAAATGGACTATCTGACAGAGTAACTACAGAGCAAACTATAAACTCTGCGAATTGTTTTCACTAAAAGATCATCGTGAGCAAGACATGCCAATATCACCAGGTTGCTTCAAATGTAAGCACGGCTGGTTTTCATTCAAAACAAACATCTCTGCGCAACTCCAGGTCCTAAGACAGACTTCCATTTCGAGTTTAATTCGGGTTTCTAAAAGATGTAAGAATACTAGGGTTTTATAGATGATTGTTCTGAGTCCCAGGGTTTAAACCCTAATTTGTCAATGTTACCGCAGTCCTTTTCTTCAGACATGTTTCGACTATGTCTGTCTTAGGGCTATTTAATGAAAGTCTATGATGCGATTAAGGTTCATTTATTGTTTTCTTAGCTCCCTGAGAAGTCTGGCATCTTTCAAACATGCACCAATCACCGAAATCAGTTAAGAACCACCGTTGTTAGTGCTTATGCGGGTGATGTGTTGTGGATCCCTAGGGCCGATGGACCTCGTAAATCTTGGTTGGCAACCCATCTAGGAGAAGGAAACTTCAAACTCAAACTTGCTAGGAGAGGAATGGGATCCGCCAGGTCCAATTGCTTTAAACACGCCCCACGGTGAGCATAAATTGTTCAGAACCTCTCTGATGATTCCAAACGGAATTAAGGGCTAAGAAAAAGTTATCAGTATCTGTTACACTGTATCTATTAAGATGGTATCTCTCACTTGGCTGCCTCTGACGTTATGTAGAATCTCTTGGCCTTTGACGTTATATAGAGTCTCTCGGAAGGGTGGCTTATCTTTGATCTTATTCCATTGTCTGGTATGACAGCGTTGTCATATTTTGTGTTATTAGGTGTTTGATGGTTCTGTGGTAGCCACCGAGACATATTTCTATTTCCTAATAAACGATTGTAAATGAAATTTAAATTATGGTAAATTTCATCTAACATCTTTCCACATAATTTTGATACATGCCTTGTTTTGATTGCTGTCATAAGCCGAAGTTTGAGGGCAACCTTATGTCGCTGGAAATAATGGATTTGATTTCCAACGTGGAAGTGGAGTTGAGCTAGGAAAAGAAAATTAGGAAATAAAAGAGAATAACGACTGCATGATACGAATAGCTCCAGATACACTAAAGCGAAAAAAGTAAACTATCTTTCTTTTCCAACTACACTGAAGCGAAAAAAGTAAACTATCTCATAGAAGTGGATGTTTCTTTTACTCTTCACTTGAACCTCCGAGTGAGAAATCCACTATGTCCTCCAACCCCACCCACCCAAGCATGCTCTCACGCTGTCTTTGTCCGTTTAATCAGATAATGCCCATAACAGTTAAGTCAGATGTGTAGGCTGTTGTGAAATTCCATTGCTGTCATGAGAAATGTGAACACCTAATAACATACTTACTCATGGTATCTTGCCTGTTTACTCCATTTCAAAGTAAAAATGACGTTTTTGCTGACGCTTGAAACAGAAAAAGAGAATAAAAGGGAGAAACTCATGTAAGCATTAAACTTTCAAGTTAAAAAAAACAGGCAAAACAAACCAAACGAAACCAGATTTTGCTCTACGGCAAGAGGCAATGTTGATGGTGTAAGAAATAGGTTTTCATGAAATGAAGGTAAATATTTCTCCTAATTTAAACAGGTTGCCTTTTTATTGGTTGCCTTGGAGATCGCTAGAAAAGATAACCTGATTTAATATACAGCTTGATTTTGACTTCAATTAAATTTTCTTAGGCGCTGCTGCTACTCATTTTGAGTTAGTTAAATTGGCTATCGTTTTATTTATTTTTAGCTTTTTAAAAAATTATTTGTAATATGAATACCATTTTGAGATGTTCCGTCTGACCACAAATATTGAATCTGTCAGTTCAAGGATTATAATTTACAGTGCAGGAATAATATTATATTAGATAACAGAAGTTCGAGTTAACTTTCATCTGCATTATTTTCAAATGGCAAGAAATGACACTGCAAACCATATCGCACAAAATGTATGTATTCACTTCTTAATCTCGAGTTATACTTCTTAGTGTATGTTTAAACGAGTCATAATATAAATACTGATTCCAAGAATCTTCATAAGTGTTATCTAGGAAATCCACTTGGTCAGATTAATACAATATTAATCTACGATTAATCTAAAAGAATGTGTGAGTCCCTGCCGCTTTCAGTTGTGGCAAAAACAAGAAAAAAAAAACTCGGTAAGGGCAACAGCAACAGTAACAGCAATCATGACTGACAGCAATAAAACAGCAACAAAATCAGGCAGCAGTGAATGGAGATTGAGGTACTAAGAAGACGAGAGATGGAAATAGAGGCCACACAATAAACAAAACACAATATTGCTCTTCATCATTGCACCTACCGACAACAACAGGCGAAACAAAAACGGAGAGATTCTATTGCAAACTTGACATCAACACTATCATGGCGGATCAGTGAAATGTCGATTTGTCTGTCGCTGCAGATGCGGAATTTGACAATTGCTTCTCAGAAAATGAAATACATGTGTTAACCATGAGTAATGAATTCCAGAGAGCCATTAATTTTCTTTTTTTTTCATACTTAGGTGAAGCAAAGGCTCAGAGCCAATTTATATAGGCAATTTCTCTCAAAAACCATAGAGGGCACAGCCAAATAGTGAGCTAGAATCGCTTGATTCAAGGAAATGTCAGTGACACTGCGGTCGTGATTACAGCTCCCTGCATTTTGCTTAGCTTTTAATGATATGACATGACCACGTGTGCCCCTTAAAACGTCCTTTTCCATACTACAAGTTCATCTTGTATTTTCGTTCTCTGTTTCCTTACATTGTAAAACTAAATAAATAAACAAATAAATAAACAAATACCTAAAAATAGTGAAGAACTGAAGATAAACTAACAATAGATAAATATGTAAAACTAGTCAATAAATAAATGAACCAATCAATCAATAAATCAACAGGCAAATTTTCTTCCAAACCCTAAAAACCATCTCGTCCAGACCAGTACTTGACTGTGTCCAGTTACTTATGAATGGAGGTATTCTTGGCAAGAGGAATTGTTTGTGAAATGTGTTCTTTCCGACACAAACATAAACATAGCGTGATAGCCCGCATCTGAATTCATCATTGTTTATGAATGTCCACCATTGATAAAGAAATGGCATATTTTTGGTCTAATTTAACTTCAGTGTCTCATTCTGGTCTATGCTGTAATTGTTCGGTTGTGTTAGGTTTCTGTGAGGAAAATTAGAAAATTGTGATGATTAAAGAAAAAGATTGCAGCAGTAATTGTTAAATCGCACTGAGTTTATTTTGTATTTACAAAAGAGATTGCGAAGTTTATCTCAGTCACAGCCGAGATATCATCCTCCATTTTATCCATCCAGGTTGGATGCTGGAATCGTATTGTGAAAATCACGCGAACGATACCTTTATATTTGAGGACTGATATCAGAAACTGTGCTTTTGTAAAATGTCCCAGGATAAATAGATGAAGAAAGCCTCTATCTTGGAAGGCATGTTTCTCTCTGTTTTGCAGCCATTTCTCCTTCACCTTCTCTTTCGTTTTCTCTCCGTTCTAATTCCTGTACTCATCTTTGAGTTCATCTCATCACAGGCAATGCAGGTAATAGCAATCAAAGTACACAAACTGATCCAGGATGACACGATGCCGTGTCAACAACATTTTTATTGCGCTGATAACGATGCACTTTTTCTTTCCTTGATCCACACAAAAATTTAACTGACCCGTTGGCAGGTGCGGTATTAGAAATGCCATAGACATAGCGGTTGCAATAGACTGCGTCCAGGGAAAAGGCCACAAGATAAAGATCGAAAGTAAGGAGGGACAGCTCATCATGAACTGAAAGTTATGTAAGTCTTAGATAAATTTGCATATTTAGGAATTTATAATCAGCCTCTTTTTGTTTTTGTTTTTCAATACTTCCAGGCAGATAAACATGTTTTGGGGAGAGGAACCACCAGATAACCACAATTTCCCCCTCCGCTGACCGGAAAACCATGTTGAAAATCTAGTATACTGGCCAATTAAATTCTTTTATATTACCTTATATCTGATATTTATACACATTTCAGCCAAAAATACGACCGGCGTTCTAAAAGTCGTCTCTGCTCCCGTATTTAAAACAGGATTCATATGATATATTATATTTCTCTCAATTTCTTGGCGTAAGTGTTAAACTGTATTTCAGATTGGCTGCTACTGAAACATAAGTTTTAAATTTGCACAGCATACGTCTGTATATAGCCATATCATTCCATGTAAGATTGTTAACTAGTTTCATATACGCATCAGACAGTCATAAAGCAACGCACACTGCAAGCCCAAAATGGACACAGAATGGACTGAATATCTAGAGCTCAATGCATGTCTGCCCAGAGGTAATGCATGATCCCGATGCAGTAAGAAGCCCACAAATGTGTAGAGCCCAGATAGTTCATTGTTTTGTATGGATACTATATGTAAGTGAAGATTCGAAAGAGAGTCATTCTCATGTCAACAGTTCTGCACCGAAACGCTGAGAGTTTGGGCCTAGGTAACCAAGGCTAAATCACTTCACAGTTAATAAAACAGGCACAAACAGAAATAAACCTTTAATCTGAAATACTACCAGAAGGACACGTCACACAGGTACAGACAGGTACAATTCCAGCTGCAAGGAAACAAGCACTGGTAACCTTCCTCCCTCATCACAGCGCAGTCGCATGCTTGTGCTCACGTATGCCAGTGCAAGAAGTTTAGTAAATGTACCGCCTTTGAGCATTACTCAATATTGGCAGCTGTACAAAAGAAATGGAAGGCTGTAACGTGAACCTCAAGTTGATAAACTACTTACATATATCTTGAGCAAGAGACGTACTTTTACCGTCTTCATGAGGAGTGCCTTTAGGAAGTATATCAACCAAATTGAGTGCCTATCCTTTTTTTTCTAAAATGCCTTGTCCGAGCTATGCAGTAACTGTAAAGGTGATAAGTATGCTGTGTCTCATCAACTGTGAATGGAATTTCCTTTTGAGATCAAATAAAGGTTGTCTTATTTACTTTGACTTATCTCACATTATGTATACCTAAGAATTTTCTTGTACTATCCTTGATACCAATCTGGCGAGCCCCCACATCACCTCTCTCTCTCTCTCTCTCTCCCTCTCTTTATAATGATATTTCGCATTGTGCTCCCGTTTATCGCTTCCTCAAGGCCGATGTATTCTTGCATCGTAATAGTTCCTCTTACCGGTACATTTTTTTCAATTTCTAAGCCTCAACTTTGATGAGCGGGATAGTTCTAGGCATCAGGAAGCCTTTGTGCAGCCAGCAGATAACTTTTCTGACATTAGATTACAAATATTTTGAGAGTATCGCAAGGTTACACAGGTTGTTTATCAATGCATATCATCATCATTAGCAGCATGTTCTTGTCTACAAGGTGAATCATGGTGAACTTTAAATTGGGTAGAAAATTACTTTCGTGTGCAAGAGAAAGGCAAAAAAAAAATTAGAGATATACAGAGAGAAAGAGAGAGAGAGAGAGAGAGAGAGAGAGGGGAAGAGGAAGTGAGAGAGAAGGGGGAAGAGAGAGAAAGATGTGATGAATTCTCATCAATGTCAGAGAGCATGCAAATCAGAAATGTGTAATTTCACAAATTTCCACTGAAGGTTCTACACAGGCCCCGACTTGGGTCTACCTAGCTCCAGTGTCTAGGTAGATCCCCTTTCATAATCAAAATAAATGGGAGTCGACCTAGCTTTGGTGTCTAGATAAGCTCGTATGGGGGTTGACCTACTCTTGGTTTTTAGGTAGACAAAGATACACAGTGTCTGTGTAGTGAAAGACAGGCATCTGCGTAGCTTCCTCCAACTTCCATTTCCACACCACCAAAATCGTCCTGTTACCAATATCTTCTTTGAAATGCATTACATACCTGGCTTCTCTGCTTTTTGTCTGATTGTCACCTGGTCTCTCTATAGTCAATTTGCTACCTTTAAGTTTATAATTTTCTGCATGTTTCTTTATCAAACCGCAGCGACTGCATATAAACACTTCAAGTATCCTGAGCATTAGGCACTCGAGTGTTTGTGTAAGCCGAAGCCCGCTGCCTCATTGCCGAGGAGTAACCAATCCCTCGCTGCTATAAACTTGCTCCAGGTTAGGTTCATTACTGTGGGAAACAGAAACCGATGGGTTTGCTGTATGCTCCGAAACAATGGATTAATGACACAAGAAGTAGAGAGATTGTGTACAGTATCCACATTAGCAGAGATGCCCTTAATCATCTAACCTCCTTATTGCCTACTGGAGGCTTTTGCAGTCTGCATGCAGTCAGAGCGCTACTCCGGTTGCCGTTAATGATGAAGTCAAAGAGGTCAGTTCCTTCATTTTACGAACTCCGAGGTGAAGACAACGCTTGAGTGGACTGGCTAGGTGGCTAGCAAAGCAAACTGACAGCTGGTGAGAAGAACCATGTCTGTGGGCGCTGAGTGACTGATTGCTGGACTGACATAAACAGAAGGAATCCAGGTAAAGAGGTGGGGAGAGGAAGGCAGAATGTAGGGATGAACTACACCAATTGTTCCAAGTCTGGGATAAACTTTCCTCCTCCCCTCCCCCACTCCCCTCCCACAGTCTGAATTTCGACCGCATAAGTAAAGTGCTGGTTTGGCGTTTGGTCAGTTTATCCTGGTAGTGTACAAATAGATGCACAAAACCTTTTATTGTTTTTACTAAGATTAAAAATTGAAATAGATCTGCAATAATCATGCTTTTAACAACAACAACAACAACAACAACAACAACAACAACAACAACAACAACAACAACAATAACAACAACAGCAACAACAACAACAACAAAAGAAACCTGATTCGTTTAAGTGCCTTCTTGTCGGCTGCGTTATTATGACAGAGATGCAAGCACATATTACTTAACAGGACATGGCGTGGGTGAATTCCCCTCCCACTTCCTGCCAGAAGGAAACGGAAAGAAAAGAGCTGAAAACATCCCGAGCTACATCTTCCCTGGAAACTGATTAACCCGGCTCACTCATCTATCCCCGTTACGTTTTCAGACGGAGCGAGTGAGTCATCCACCCTGGAGATTTCACCC
Organism: Peronia peronii; assembly: GCA_039654565.1. Classification (NCBI taxonomy): domain Eukaryota; kingdom Metazoa; phylum Mollusca; class Gastropoda; order Systellommatophora; family Onchidiidae; genus Peronia; species Peronia peronii. The sequence goes on along the minus strand of JBCEWB010423602.1, from coordinate 394 downwards.
GTGCGAGATGGTGAGTACGGTTTGCCCGTCAGCTTCTTCAGCAAACTCGGAGCCAGCATAAGGAACACAGTCAGCTGTGACGTAGTTTGACAAAATGCCCTTCTCATCTCAACTCAATGAACTCATTCTTCTTCACAATTTAATAAATTCCCACCCATCTGAAAATAAAATTTCCACAAAATTAAAAGACAAAATTTGCTTCACTACATTCTCTAAAAAACTGTATTTTGTTCACTATATGTATGTTTATTGAGATATAGTAAAAATAAAGGCGATTGTTAGGGGACCGTACGCCCCCCTAGCGTTTTGGCGTTAAAGGACCGTATTTTGAAGCCATTTGTAACTTCAGCGTATAAGAGTAATAAGAGTTCGTTTCCGGTCCTTTTCTATTGCT